>JACEFZ010008511.1:0-134666 GCA_014155875.1 Cepaea nemoralis
CCCCAAATATTTGTATATTACAATAACTTACATTTTGTAGGCATGTTTTCTAATTTTGAGACTCAACCTGGGTATCGGCAAATTCGGCATGATCTTTTCATCTTTTCCATTTCCAACTGTCCGTATGCAGCGTGTACATGGGTCCTACGAGATTTTCACCATTATCTGAGAAAGTGAGTCCACACGTTTAATCGTTACAAACCCGCTTGATGAGGGGTGTCCCCTATAAGATACTGTTTACGTTATCTTTATTTACAAAACATTTCTCTCTCTCTTCTCCTCTCTCTCCTCTCCCCCCCCACACCACATATTAATATATATATTTTAAAATTTTTAAAATAATATTTATATATAATATTATATATATTATATAAATATTACGCTCATCTGTGACAGTGCAGCTAAAATTTGGGGTTCTTAAATAGGTCAGAAACTGTCAAGGTAATCCCACCACAGTTACTGTCTTAGGGCTGTGAAATGCTGGGAGCTGTAATCACACGCTACAGATTTATGACATTATGAGCTCAGGTCCTGTCTTTGATGCATTTCCCTTGAAATCATTAAAGATGTGCAAGTCCGCACATATTTCCCAAATCTCCCACCATGATGTGGCAGTTAAGGGGAGACGCCCACGCTAATTTGACAAGAACGATGGGTGTATAACGACATACTGAAACAACGGTAGTTTCCGTGGCCGAGTTGTTACGCCGCTTGCCTCACATTCCGGAAGTCATGGATTTGATTCCGGGCTACGTCATTCAGTTCACAAGTACAGTTTTCTCGGAGATTCCTGTGGGTCGTGGCTGGAACTACGACAGTCGTCGCGTGAGCCATGGGGGTCGTCGCTGGATTTCGAGTCTGCTGGAATAGGGGGGCGACTGGCCGCCTTCAGAAAGAAACCGACCATATAAAACCCCCGGTGAAAATGAGTAATCCTTTTTTTTTTAAAACCTTTTTTTAAAAAATTGAAACAACTTCACGCCTGTGTCTAGACTCAGCAGCCGACATGCAGTCACACCACACATTCATAGTTGTGGCTGACCGGTCACCGACTAGGAAATGTTACTTTCACTGCCTGCTGTGACCTATTGAATGTCAATATATGCTACGTCTGCTTCGGTTTTAAAATTGAAAACTAAACACACAGATTCGGACTGGCACTTACAGAAAGCAAGGAAAAGAAGCAGAAATAAGAAGACTCATTAGACAATAAAAACAACAACAACAACTGAAGGCATTAGGCAAATCTCGGCCAGGCCTGGCTGGTGGAGTGACAAATGTACCAGCCAGACACCACAGATGGCAGTCTCTTCTGCACTCTACAGCAAAGCTGGAGGAGACAGACAGTCAAGAAACAGACTGACCGAATAATGGTACGGCCAGACAGGAGTACTACTGGCTCTGATCGAACCTGGACTAGGCTTGTTTAAGACGGCATAAAATCGATGATCTGTGCGGGTTGTTGCAAACACCGGGAGAATAACCCACACACCAAGGACAAAGTATGGGGTGCTCTAGCGTAGTGGCTTGGCGCTCAACGGTACGTTTTTAAAACTGAACTGGACCTCCAGGTCGGCAAGCCACATTTGGGTACCAGGAAATGTGATTTGAAGTGAAGGCAGCTGGCGTGATACTAAAGGCATCGCCCACCGGGTGTCCATTGGTCTATACAAATATGCAGCACCATATGCCAACGTGCCTCAGATCTGTAAACGGGGCTTTGACTTGTATGCTGAATGGGCCGCGGTAATGAAGCAATGTTTCACAATGGAAAAATTCAGATGGAGAAATCTACAGCATGTGCGGTTCTGTCAGTGGGAGATACGGGGGAATGCATGATTGTGTTGGGAGATGCTTGCGGGGGCGGGGCAGTTCATGATTGTGTTGGGAGATGCTTTCCGGGGTTGAGGAGTTCATTATTGTGTTAGCAGATGCTTGCCGGGGCGGGGGAGTTCACGATTGTGTGTGGGAGATGCTTGCCGACGCTGTGGAATGCATGTTTGTGTTGGGAGATGCTTGCCGGCGCTGAAGAGTTCATGATTGTGTTAGGAGATGCTTGCCGGGGCGGGGGAGTTCATGATTGTGTGTGGGAGATGCTTGCCGACGCTGTGGAATGCATGTTTGTGTTGGGAGATGCTTGCCGGCGCTGAAGAGTTCATGATTGTGTTAGGAGATGCTTGCCGGGGCGGGGGAGTTCATGATTGTGTTGGGAGATGCTTGCCGACGCTGTGGAATGCATGATTGTGTTGGGAGATGCTTGCCGGGGTGGGGGAGTTCATGATTGTGTTGGGAGATGCTTGCCGACGCTGTGGAATGCATGATTGTGTTGGGAGATGCTTGCCGGGGCTGAGGAGTTCATGATTGTGTTAGGAGATGCTTGTCGGGGCGGGGGAGTTCATGAGTGTGTTGGGAGATGCTTGCCGACTCTGTGGATTGCATGACTGTGTTTGGAGATGCTTGCCAGGGCGGGGGAGTTCACGATTGTGCTAGGAGGTGTTTGCCGACGCTGTGGAATGCATGATTGTGTTGGGAGATGCTTGCCGGGGCTGAGGAGTTCATGATTGTGTTAGGAGATGCTTGCCGGGGCGGGGGAGTTCATGATTGTGTTGGGAGATGCTTGCCGACGCTGTGGATTGCATGATTGTGTTTGGAGATGCTTGCCGGGGCGGGGGAGTTCACGATTGTGCTAGGAGGTGCTTGCCGACGCTGTGGAATGTATGATTGTGTTGGGAGATGCTTGCCGGGGCGGGGGAGTTCATGACTGTGTTGGGATTCTCCTAGTGTAATCTATATGAGGATACAGGTGCACTTACAGAGGTATTCATGTCCCACGAAGATGACCTTGACATATCAAACCAAACTCAGCCCACAGAATAAAATTGCGTCACAACGAGTATATCAAATGTGTAAACGTGTAAACTATATATATATATATATATATATATATATATATATATATATATATATATATATATATATATATATATATATATATATAAAACAGAGGTATGTGGCTTTGTGGTCAGCTATGTATTGGATGCGTTCGATAACGGTACATCCGATTGAGATGAAATTTTCTACACGTCTTCCTTTCATTCCTGTGCAACCGACTGTAATAGTTTCTTAGTGTAAAATCTTCTACTTATTTAATAACATTTACTTTTTCATTTTCATTATATAATTTCTATATAGCAGGGGGACTTCACTCTAGAAAAGTTATTTCAAGGGGCATAACTTTTAATAACATTTCTATATACTTTATAGTCATATTGTTGGACTTACTTGCACTATTGTTAAACTCTTTGTCTATAGTTATTTTCAGGCATATGAGTTATAATAAATAATGATATAATCTTTAAGGCATTTTCAAAGTTTTCATAAAAATAATGCATAATGCATAACATTGTAACCCATCTTTTTCTGCTTAAAGAACTTATCAACTGTCATGTCGGTGATTAAAAACAGTTTTCATTAAAAATAATGAATGGTGTGTGGAAGGACATTCTTTTAAGTTACTGTGCGCCAGGAGCTGGGCGAAACCACGCCGGGTCAGATAGATAGACAGACAGACAGATAGTCGGGAACGGAAGCTTATTTGACTACTTATATGAATTAAATGACATGCTCCCCACCAGGGACTGGGTGAAGCCGGGCCGGGTCAGACAGACAGACAGATAGACAGACAGACAGTCGGGAACGGGAGAGCTTATATGACTACGTATATGAATTAAATGAGATGCTCCCCACCAGGGACTGGGTGAAGCCGGGCCGGGACAGACAGACAGACAGATAGACAGACAAACATATAGTCGGGAACGGGAGAGCTTATATGACTACGTATATGAATTAAATGAGATGCTCCCCACCAGGGACTGGGTGAAGCCGGGCCGGGTCAGACAGACAGATAGACAGACAGATAGTCGGGAACGGAGAGCTTATATGACTACTTATATGAATTAAATGAGATGCTCCCCACCAGGGACTGGGTGAAGCCGGGCCGGGTCAGCCAGACAGACAGACAAACAAGCAGACAGACAGACTGATAGATAGATAGATCCCCTCCAGGGCCTGGGCGAAGCCGGGCCGTGTCAGCTAGTATATATATATATATATATAAACGATACTTTACACATATTAGTATGCTGCTTGTCGCAAAATATGCTCCAGTTTATACAAATTTCCACACGTTGTCCCCACATGTCTGCGTACTAGTATACTACTTTTCAACTCACATAAAAATGTTACACGCCCCTTGCAGGAAGTTGCGATCAACCTCAACTCTAGATTAATTTTCAAGACAAGTTTACGTTCAGTAGTTTGCCATTGCTTTCTCAACGGGAGTTAACGTTCAAGTCCACTGACCAGTGTAGGAGACGACCCCCTACCCTGACATCAGCCCATGTGAAGTTCAATGGCAAACGCTGTAACCCCTCAACGTATATATTTCTACCAAACAATACAATGATCCGTGTGCTTTTCCGTACGATGCGACCAACCCCAGGTCGACTGTTTACGCAATTTTACGAAGAGTAGTTTGCCATTGCATTCTGAGCAAGAAGTCAGTGTTTAAGTCCAACTGACCAGTATAGGAAATAAACCCACTACACCGCCACCCAGCGCACAGGAAGTTGAAGAGCCAGCGCTTCCAACCTTGCACCCACGCTGACCTCTATATTTCTACTTTTTGTGTGCACATCCCTTTTACAGGACATCGCTGTCAACACCAGCATTTTACTGCTGTTGTTGATGTCTTGGCAAATTTACGTTCAGTAGTTTGCCATTGCTTTCTGAACGACCGGCTCCCATACCAATTCGTTAAAACCCAGCGCGACGCGGTTTGCTGCCAAATCGGTCGCAGTTGTGTTTCGAATGCGGGTAAGCGGGCTTACGAATCGCGTCCGCAAGCCCTTAGCCACGGAGAACAGCATATTTCTACTAGTCTCCACATATTCTACACTACCGGTGTTGTCATCAAAGTGTCCTCTGTTTAAGAAACGATAGTGACGACTTCATGTCACGGCTGGAACACCGCCAGAGAGCATAACGGCACAGAACAAGTATTAACACATACATGGCAGAAACATGCCACAACCAGGTCTCAGCAGCACACACAACGTGTTTTACAATCACATTGGCATCTAGTAAACAGTCCAGTCATCTGGTGGAAGTCGGATGCCAGACTGAGACATGACTGGATTGTGTACAACACATATAGTGTTGTATGCGAGACATGACTGGATTGTGTACAACACATACATTTTTGTATGTGAGACATGACTGGATTGTGTACAGAAAATATACTGTTGTCTGTGAGCCATGTCTGGATTGTACACAACACATAAGCAACGAAGGGGCAGAAAAACCAATGAGAAAGTCCTAAACGAGATAGGAACACCTTAGATTGATCACAGAATTGTGGCAAGTGTCCAAGATCATCCTCTCCATACAACAGCTTTACCTGCAAATGGGTAAATGAATGTAATTAAGAACCTTGTTCACGCCTTGAGGTATATTTCACATGTCCTGCCAGCCCCTTAAGTTTGAGAGACCAGTATGTGTTCAATGGGTCATGGGGTCAATACCATGCAGGTCACGGGGTCAATACATTGCACGTCACGGGGTCAATACCATATGGGTCCTGGGGTCAATACCATGTCCGCTGCCTTTACTTCCATGAAGTCTCCTGCTATCCGTGTTAGACTGGGCCCATCTGGGAGCTCAGGTCATTATTAAACATTTGCCTCCATGGGGGATTTGAACACTCTACCACTGGGTCAGTAGGCAAGAATCTACATATGGGTACATAGGGTTTAATAGTTCAGAATTGGGCACGCATGCCCCTCTAACATTCTGCCCTTCTGATCTCTCATCTTTGACATATCATTTAACTGTTACATCTAATATATTCGGAAATGTTGAACAGTAATTACAACATCACCAATAATAATAATGTAAACATGATAAAAAAACAAGGACAACGCAAAAATGTATACTGGATGAATGGAGATGGTGACCGCATGTCATGCCATGACTCGGAAACTAACGCGATCTGTCATTTCTCAGCTCCATTGCCACAGGGTGACCTTGGGGCACTGTGCTGCGGACTCCGCTAACCCTCATACCCTCATAATGATGTCACCAAGGAGCCTTATCTGATAACGACACCACTCCTGGAGTATTAAATGTTCAGGTCTTCACATTAAAAGTCGACCCTGTCGACTTCATTGCACTGGGTTTTTATCCCACATGGCTCAGTCTCTTTCCGCAGAAAACTGCCAAAAGCGTGGCACAAAGCACGAACGTGCACTAACTCCGTAGCCCCAGCGATGACCCCCAGGAGTCTCCGAAAAAAATTCACTCGTGAACCGAAGGACGCGGCCCGGAATCGAACTCTTAACTCTCGGAGCCTGGGTCAGGCAGCTTGACCACTTCGCCAGGTCTTAACATAACTAGGTGATGAATTCATGAGGTCAGGTAACTAGATCCAGTACACACCATCTTGCTCTTCAAGCCGGAACCCTGCCACAACACACGGTAACCAACACACTGACTGCTAGGGCGTTCTTGACTACGGCTGGCTGCCCCTGGACCCTGGTTTGGGATCTGGAGATCATGGAATAGCTACACCCCATGCAGGAATCATGACCAACGTACGTCTGTGTGCTGAACCATGAACCGGTCACATCCTAATGTCTCTCAACGCGTATGTGAAGTTCCAGTGTAGGCTTTGTGCACCCTGCTGGTTGATGAGCTTGCTGATGGGAAGGAGAAGGGCATGAGAGCTCAATAATACAGTTCCATGGAGATGGTGTACTGGGTCGGGAAAGGGGGGAGGGGTGTGAGATTCTATACCAACCCAACTCCGTCCGATACGTGCAGGTCCTTGTCTCTGGGAACCTGGATACCAATGCCTTTGACTGGATAGTTAAAACTGAATTGGCCAGAAGTTAGTCGCTGACTCAAACGCAACCAACCAGCCGACCAACTAACCAACAAACCGCCGTCCCTGGGAGGTTTGTGGGCTTGAGAATATAGGTCGCAATGATGGACAGCCTTTATTTTTAATGTTACCTCTGGAAAAAACAGAAAGAAAGAAAGAAAGACAGAAAGAAAGAGGAGGAGGAAAGAAAGAAAGAAAGAAAGAAAGCTTTTCCAGAAAGAAAGGAAGTTAACTCACACACTCAAATTCAAATGTGACAGAGCACAAAATCTGCTGCATCACATGATACACCCCCCCCCCCCCTTGCATATCCTATTACAGGACATCGCTGTCCTGCAACACCAGCATTACCGCTGTTTGTTGATTTCTTGGCAGGGCTACCGATTCTTGCGCAGCCGCGTTTGCTCATGTAGATAAACGGGATTACGGAGAACGTCGCTAACACCTATGCCAGGGAGACCATGATAAAGCTAGATAGACCAAAAAAACGTCACAGCGACGACTCGAACTCAAGTATCCTTCAGTTAGACCGACATGCTAACAGCTGGACCGCATGATAAACAAGACCTCATACAAACACGCGAATACACGCTTCTGTCCGACATGCTATCTACTCGACCATAGTGCACTGACAGATAAAACAAAACATCATATACCGAGACTCGAACCCACGCACCCGTATGTAACAACAGACCGACATAGTAACTGAAACTGCTTAACGACACGGACACGTCCATTTCGACTAATCGCTGACACTCATGTTTTGAAAACGCAGCACACACAAGAGCCTTTCTAAGAACACACGAGCTGATTAAGAACACCACTTATAAACTCCACGATGAAGAAATCGAGACAATAATATCCTAAGAAATACACACAAGTTCGTTAATATTCCCGGCTGTGCTGCGTCCTAACACATTTCTAGTGTCGCGCTGTGTGGCCTAGTTACAATTAAGGTTACACACACATCAGAGAGACAAAGCGCCCCGGAAATGACCTCACCGTGACACACAGGCACGCTGTCAATCGACCGTGCTATGGAGAAGTAACGCGTGCCAGAAAACTACAACTAAATGCTTTACCATTGCACGTTACAACTGGACAAATATGGCTTGAGTGGACAGCGAGCAGGTAGGCCTCTTTCAGTCCTGAAGGACTATAGAGTTGTTCCGCTTGGGAGGTACCTGGCAGCACCGCTGGTGACTGTATAGTCCCATGCGAGAGTGACAATCACAGTTTCCGCATCTTTAAGACGAGGCAAGTCCCGCAGTAAGTGACTGTGTTTTAAGATTGTGCCGCCTATCCTCAGTTTGTTGGATCAGATTGCGCTCGAAGAGCACCAGTCCGTTTCGTACATCTCTTCTCCAGGAGCATCTGTCTGTTGCAACTCTTTCCCACGTGCCTGGATCTATTCCAAGGGTTGTCATATCTTGTTTACACACATCCCTATATCGCATTTGGGGTCTTCCGGTCGGCCTCTTTCCAGTGGCTAGTTCTTCGTATAGGAGATCTTTGGGAATATGTTCATCCTCCATTCGAGATAAGTGGCCCAGCCACCGGAGGCGTCTGTGCTTGAGGAGGGTGTGCACTGTGGTAATATCTGCTCTTTCAAGCACCTGTTTGTTTATTATGTGGTCTTTCCATGTTATGCCCAGGATACATCTCAGACATCTCATATGGAAGGAATTCAACTTCCTTTCCTGTCTTGAGTACAGGGTCCAGGATGCAGACCCATAGAGTAGTGTGCTAACAACACAAGCTTTATATACTTGAGCTTTTGTACGCTCTGTTAGTCTATTATTCTCCCAAACTCTTTTAGTTAGTCTGGAAAATTTTGTGGCTGCCTTTCCAATGCGTCTGTCGATTTCTGTCTCTAATAAAAGATTATCTGATATTGTCGACCCCAAATACACAAACTCGTGGACGACCTTCAATTCGTAATTAGAAATTTTGATTGACTGAGGCGCACCAGCATCTTGTTCCATCACCTGTGTTTTATTTAGGCTAATGGTGAGCCCAGTCTTTGCAGGTGGCTGCAAAACGATCTATGAGCCGTTGGAGATCTGCTGTATGAGTAGTCAGTGCTACATCATCTGCAAAAAGTAGTTCTCTTACGCATCTTGATCTTATTTTGGTCTTTGCCTTGAGTCTTGATGGGTTAAAAAGTTTGCCATCAGATCTTGTATGGAGATATATGCCTCCAGTGGCAGTCCCAAATGCCTGCCTTAGGAGAACGACGAAGAAGATACCAAAGAGTGCAGGAGCAAGCACTCAGCCCTGCTTTACTCCACTGCTGATGCTGAATGACTGGGGTGTTGAGCCGTCAAATAAAATGGTCCCCTGCATGTTTTCGTGAAATGATTTCACGAGACTAGGAAGGGTGAGTGGACATCCAACCTTTTCAAGGACCTTAAAAAGGCCACTTCTGCTCACGAGGTCAATTGCCTTTGTGAGGTCGATGAAGGCAATATATAATGGCTTCCTCTGTTCTCTGCACTTCTCTTGGAGCTGCCGGAGTGAGAACATCATATCGATGGTGGACCTGTTGGGTCTATATCCGCACTGCGATTCGGGGTAGATTCTTTCAGCGAGCAGACACCTCATCTTACCAGGACTGTCATAAATATTATAGCTCCAAGACCGCCAGTAGCTGGACCGCACACGATAGACAATGGAGATAGTTCGGATGACTACGTTGAACCACTGCTAGTCGACACAAACACGGGTGTCACACTTATTTAAGGACATTTCAATTAGGATGTTAATGTGCTGTCAGTGAGAAGGGTGGCTGTGGGGTTGTTTGCGCACAGATCCGATGTGTTTATAACCAGTGCTACTTGAACGAGCCAAATCAACACGGTAAGATATTTGCTGAGGGTTTTCCTGGGATACTATGATTTCGATGATTAATTAACTACTTCTTTCTACATGTTCTTCTTTATAACAATCAGTGCTCACACCTATCAAGTTCACAAAGGACATGATTAGACAGTCAGACAGACAGACAGACAGACGGACGGACGGACGGACGGACGGACGGACGGACGGACGGACGGACGGACGGACGGACGGACGGACGGACGGACAGACAGACAGACAGACAGACAGACAGACAGACAGACAGACAGACAGATAGATAGATAGATAGATAGATCATGTGGTGAGGTAGGTAGGTAGATAATCCCCAATTGTAAAGGAAAGTGAGATGTCTCGAGGGAAACGAGCCCAAACACCCGCCAAAAAGGCGGATATACTACCACTTGGAACGGAGACGGCATGCCATCTCTCCCACACATAACTACAGAGTGGGACACGTGAACATTTTACAGCCTGGCGAATTTCTGGAACTTGCGCCTGCCGGGTCAACTACTGACAAAACTGTGACATGTCAAATCTGTGACAAGATCAGTTTGTGGGTCACCTTCAGACAGAAGAGGAATCACGACGTCAACAATATGACGGCATTCGGCCAAGGTTTCAGATCAAATATCATCGAGTGTTAGTTCAGACAGCTAGCAAGTCACGAATACAGGTCTATCACCAGCCTGAACTCACAAGAACGGAATATAAATCATCTGAAGGGAATATCAACTCTTCCCTTGGAGAGCCTAGTGTAGCGAAACGCCAGTGGCCCATGTCCTTATGCATTCTTTTATTTTGGGTAAACAGGGGGAAACGGCTTTCGGAAGCTCTCAGTTCTCTTGTTCGCTCAAATCTCCATGAAAGATGGTTCTTTGGGTTATCTTCATACCACAATCTTTACATGGAGCGAGTATATATTTGTCTTTCCTTTCGGGTAGACCCGATGGAACGCCTTGCGTCAAATGTGCACTGGTGCGGCTGCTGGTCAATTGATGGCCGTGCCAACACCTACCGTTTGATAGTTGCAGCATGTCAAGTGATTTAAAGATTACGACAGAGGTGCAACATACTACTGAGGTAGTAGAAAGGTAATACTTGAGTTGTGGGTGGTCCAGTCAGACCTGGACTTATAAATGTATTTTGTCTCGAGGGGGAAGATGAATTGGCGAAAAGCCAATCATAACAAATGAAGAGTTGGTTGACCGTTGGCAATCTAACTAGGTGTTTTGTTCTGGGAATAGCCGGGGAAGTGAATCTGAACAATATATCTCCACAGAGGATTTCATTTATTCCTTGGCGTCAGATGAGCGGTTGCTTCTTTCTTTCTACGGCTTGAATTGGGCATATTGTCATCTTTCTGTGAAATATCATCATTGGATAGCTATGGTAATCTATGATCTATCTTCTTGAGCCAGAAGAGGCTAGCCACAGGACTATCTCTTTCGTCTGTCACTCGATAGGATGATGTCGGGAGGATAATGGACTCCTCTATCTCACTGAGAGAACCTGAACTCATCTACACTATGGCTTGTGCAGGGCAATGCCGGTACATTGGGGCGACAGCTCAGTCGAGAGCGGCGGCCGGGAGGGGTAGTATCTTCTTTCATATTCTTGCTGGGAATGGGGAACTACACGGTGTGCCATATAACCCCACTACTATACTATATTTAGTTAACGGGGAGAAACACACAGATTACTAGGCGCACCACACCACAAGATCTTGGTTGCGAGAAAGGCATGGTTTGCAAGTGAGAGGAAAGCATGGAAATGAATGTGCCCAATAATAATAAAGGCTTGGTATGAGTGTGGAAAGTGTGTCTTGTAGACAAAACATTCCTAGGGTGGACAACCTGACATCTACAAGCTGGAGGTCTACTCAAGCCCGGACGTAGCCAATCCAGGGGCTACCTGACCGGTCAGGCCCATTCATTCGGGTATAGTATATAATACATTGGGTAGAGATCCTATATGTCAAATGTAGTAACTGAGACCCTATTGGTCCTCAGGATTGTGTGATGCATGAGTCAACCCAGTCGCTCAATATTGTTTGTCATCTCCAGGGTCCTCTTCTGTTGGACGTGACTAAATCGGACAGTATCCACACAGCTTCTGTGCTAGAGCCCAATACGTCTGATGAAGCCAGGTCAATGTATTGGCCATATCACACATGGTGTGCCTAACTCTGAGAGAGAGGCAAGGGCATATCTTGAGGAAATGACATAGGCCCGAGAGCAGTTGAATTCTGGGCTGAGTCTACGCATGATTATCCTGCATACCATGAGAAAATGACAATTTGCAGTAATGGTGCATCTCGGGTCCTTTCAGTGACATAGTTTGTTTCAGTGACATAGGCCCGAGAGCAGTCGAATTCTAGGCTGAGTCTACGCATGATTATCCGGCATACCCATTTTGTACCGGACATTGAAAGACACATATCTATGTTAATTCCATGAACAATTCCCATTATGGGAAACCATAATTCAATGGAAGTCCTCAAAAACCAGTGGATTTGATTCTACAGAAGCCTGTTGAACTTACACCCGAGTACCGGGAAGGAAGGAGATTCTGGCACACGTGGTGAGATGTATGTGGACAGATCGGACAGTATATGAAGCTGGGTCTGTGACTATGGCAACCTGAGGCTCTGTACCTGAACTTTATCTGTGTTGCGTCTGTTTAGAACTTTCTGTGTTAACTGCCTTGATGTTTTTCTGTGCTGTCCTGTATTGATTTAATAAATCAAGTTTTTAGTTTATTCCAACGGGCACTGTGTTATATATATGGATCAGCCAGAAGAACACGGCAGGAAATAGGTCCTTAGGTCGAAAGAAAGAGTGACAGTGAGTCCGGGGAAAACGGAGGAGGGTTGGCAGGTAAAGACCTATCCCAGCCAGGGCTATAAAGAGAATAATTTTGAAATATTGTGATAGGGCTATTTGGGACCCTCCACGTAGCTTGTTACACCTAGGAGAAGCAGCTGACATGACTGATTCTCAGACTACTCGTGCAATCATTCATTCAGTAGCATGTCCTTTGCAGAACCTCATTCCCATACCACCCTTCCGGAAAACTTTTCGATTATAAGCAAGATGTCCCGCATCAGATAAATCCATCTGGAGATCATCTGCCAAATCCTGCACCCATCTTCTCTTTGGCCTTCCTCCTCCCTTCCCATGCATACATCTCAGACTATATTGTACGTGATGCCATACATATAATCATGTAGGGATGTAAAGCTACGCGGTATCGCATGTGGTGTGGAATATGAGGCAGGTTGATCAACTAACTCCCTGCGTGCATTTTCAAAGACGTCCTCGCCGATCAATGTTTGGTTTGAGTTTGGTAGAATATCATTATCACTGAACACGGACAACTTCGCGAGTGCTCACGACTCCGCTCGAAAATGCCACAAGAAGAATCTTAGCCCAATGCAAGAACTTCTTCCCAAACTCAGGTGTAAAACAGGTACTTGTTCTACAATTCTATGTGCTGGTAACGTGGGTTAGAATCTATCACAAGGAGGAAACGCATGAACCACCAGCTTCTTGGACAATTCTCAGAGATTACAAATCTCAAAGATTATTAATGAAATAAACAGAAATATTTAACACTAACTTCCATGCAGATAAGTCATGCAACAATTAAAAAACCGGTGTTTGTGTTTTCAGCGAAGAAGAGTTTCAATGGTTGAATTATTTAGTTACCGGGGTGTAGACATAGATAACAGAACAGCGTGGTAACTTGACAGACAGATACTACTAAATATACATTGAAAGAACGGAGAAGGATAGGAGGCATAGGGAGAGAAGAAGAGAAGAAGAAGAAGAAGAAGAAGAAGAAGAAGAAGAAGAAGAAGAAGAAGAAGAAGAAGAAGAAGAAGAAGAAGAAGAAGAAGAAGAAGAAGAAGAAGAAGAAGAAGAAGAAGGACCATACACCACGGAGAAGTGTTCTGCCTGAACTGATACATCATCTAACCTAGTTCACTATCTTGCATGGTTAGAGGTGCAACTTCTGCAGCATGTTCAGTTTCTACGTGTTCTGTGTCAACATTCCGGGGCCGTGACACATCTACTTGAGTCGTGAACCACTCGCAACAAGTAAACGCAACAATAGCACTTCTGTCCAGTACCTCCACTCCTAATCTTACATGTTATAATGTTAACACAGAACGGATAAGCCTTTGGATTGAAGATGCGTGTTGCCAGGCAAGAACAGAGCACCAAACGTGCAAGGAGGCTCGTCAATCACAGTTAACCGTTGTACGCTGGTGGACGGAGATCGGGACACTCTATGGGCGGGTCCAGTGTGCTTAACAATTTGAACAGAACTGTATAAGCAGCGGGGCTCCTACCAACTGTAGCAATGGTAATTCGTTAATGAAAACAACACCGCACAAACTCACTTTCTGGAGTTGGTGGTGCTGGTGGACGGTAAACCCAGCCATCATCATCATGTGCCATGCTAACTAGTGTAGGCATTCAAGCATCTCCCCAGATCTCGGTCCCTGGCGTTCTGTGTCAATTCTATAGATGATATCCTTCTAAGCCACAGTCTCAGGCCATCCATTTCTCCCTTGCCTTTTCTACTGCTGCCATTTTCCAATGTCTCTCCTCTCGTTATATTACAGAAATATACTGTTCCATTACATGACCAAAGCCCAGTCTCATTACAGGACCACAGTACATTGTCTCATTGTATGATCAAAGTAAAAGTGTTTAACGCCACCTTATATTTGAATTGGTATTGGTAGCACCTTTGGTAAGGATGACTCTCATGTCCTTTTCAAGACCCATCCCCCACTGGTCCAAGCCTGACACCCAGCTCGTGCCTGTGGCTCCTAGTAGCTGTCAGCATGCGACAGCGGCCAACCCCCGGGCAACAGCTGTGAGAGGCTGGCTAAACCAGGCATGGGTATCCGATTTGGTGTCAAACCAAGAGGTAAACTAGGGTATGTCTACCCAGCATGTGAAGACAGGATTCGGCAGACTGCGCGGAAGAAATCATTCCTGATTCAACGGGCAAGACGGCGTTTACCTGCAAAGCGTTGTGGAACGTAATGAGCACGGCAAGGCACGTAGAGCGCCCTGGTCATCCACTGCACCTGTATTCGTCTCCAGTTGTCTCGACTTGTCTTGCCACTGGACTCAGATGGACTCAGGCGAGAGAGTGAGGTCGACGAATTGCGCAACTCTTCCTCACTTTAATCCAAGTCATCGCGCAAGTCATTCTTCATCCAACGTCATATATCACCTTCAAGCCCTGTGGCGATGGGCGAGCGGCGAAGCGGCAGGCGTGGGTACGCTGGCAGCCGTAGTCGCAGACCTGCACACAGGCGGCTCAGGCCATATGGTCGTCTTCTACTGACCGGAGCAGCAGTGGGATTCGGCAGCCCCCTGAGCGACTGAGCAGCCCTCTATAGGAACACACTGCTCACCTCCATAGCATGAGGAAGGGGCTAGAAAAGGTGCCCTAAACATTGTCTGCTCCATCACTACCTAACCAGCTAGCCGCGGTTGGTGGGTACCCTTAACTGCGGTCGACATACAAACAAAGATAAAACAAGCAAAGCTAAAAGAGTAAACCATATTCCCTTAACAATTGGAACTTGGAATGTACGCACCCTACTTGACAGAGACGACGCGTCGGGTCCAGAGAGACGAACAGCACTGATTGGGAGAGAGCTCGGCAGGTACAACATCGACATTGCAGCCTTGAGCGAGACACGACTTGCAGAAGAAGGCCAAATCTGTGAAATAGGTGCCGGCTACACATTTTTCTGGAGTGGAAGGAAAAGCGAGGAAAGACGCCAATCCGGTGTGGGATTTGCCATTAAGTCGGCCCTGGTCGGCAAATTAGCTGGATTTCCAAAGGCTATAAACGACAGGCTCATGACCATGAAGTTGCCCCTGCTGAATGGAAGGAAGCATGCAACCATTGTGAGTGTCTACGCACCAACTATGACCAACGAAGATGATGTCAAGAACAAGTTCTATGAGGACCTGCACAATGTATTAACATCTGTTCCCAAAGGAGACAAACTTATACTCCTTGGGGATTTCAATGCCAGAGTAGGCACGGACACCACCTCTTGGAGTGGCATTATTGGAAAGCATGGAGTCGGAAATTGTAACAGCAATGGACTCCGCCTCCTTCAGACATGTGCCGAACATGATCTCCTGATTACGAACACAATTTTCCGTCTCCCCATGAGAAATAGGACATCGTGGATGCACCCTCGCTCGAAACACTGGCACCTCATTGACTATGTCATTGTCAGGAGGAGTGACAGACAAGACGTCCGAGTGACAAAATCCATGTGTGGTGCCGAATGTTGGACAGACCATCGTCTCATTGTCTCGAAAATAAACATTCACATCAGGCCACCACGGCGTCCTCAAGGGGTGAAAATGCAAAAAAAGCTAAATGTCACCCGCCTAAACAGCAAGAAAATGCAGCAGTCGTTTGAAAATATGCTGGAAGACCGCCTCAAGCCAAATGCTGCAGCTAAACAGGATACAGAAACAGAATGGAGAGCCCTAAAGGACATAATTTACAACACTGCTATGGAAATCCTGGGTCCAGCCCCCCGAAAGCATAAAGACTGGTTTGATGAAAATTCCGAAGACATCAACCAATTGCTGGCCGAGAAACATCTTCTCCTCAAGGCACATTTGAATGACCCAAAGTCAACATAAAAAAAAGATGCCTTCAAGAACATTCAGAGAGTAGTGCAGCAGAAACTTCGGCACATGCGGGACTCCTGGCTGAGCAGCAAAGCTGATGAAATTCAGGGCTTTGCTGACAGACATGATATGAAAAACTTCTACGACTCACTGAAAGCGGTCTATGGTCCTACATCACCAGGCATAGTTCCCCTCCTCAGTGCAGATGGGGGAACATTGATCACCGATAAGAAAGAAATCCTTAAACGCTGGGCAGAGCATTTCAGCAACATCTTAAATGCAACTTCCTTCTTCGATGATGAAACCATCAACTGCCTTCCTCAAGTTCCTACCAATGAGACACTTGATGACCTGCCAACCATAGTGGAAGTAAACAAAGCCATCCAGCAACTCTCCAGCGGCAAGGCACCTGGTCCTGACTCCATCCCAGCAGAGATATACAAGGCAGGTGGGCCGGTCCTAACAGAGCAGCTTCACCAAGTCTTTACAAACATATGGGTGAACGAGACCATGCCACAAGAGTTCAAGGACGCGTCAATAGTCCACCTTTACAAACGTAAAGGAAACCGCCAATCCTGTGACAACCACCGAGGTATCTCCTTGCTTTCAATTACAGGGAAGATACTCGCCAGAATTCTTCTCAATCGCCTCACAGCCCATCTCGATCAAGGTCTTCTTCCTGAGAGTCAGTGTGGCTTCAGAAAAGAACGTGGAACTGTTGACATGATTTTCGCTGCAAGGCAGCTGCAAGAGAAATGTCAGGAACAGAACTGCGAAATGTTCTCCACTTTCATTGACCTTACCAAGGCTTTTGATACAGTCAGCAGAGAAGGACTGTGGAAGATTATGGCAAAATATGGCTGTCCACGAAAGTTTGTCCAAATAGTGCGGCTATTTCATGATGGCATGCAGGCAAGAGTACAGGAAAATGGCGAACTGTCTGAACCCTTTCCTGTCACCAATGGAGTGAAGCAAGGATGTGTCCTGGCACCAACACTGTTCAGCCTCATGTTTTCAGCCATGCTGATGAATGCCTTCGAGAACGACGACATTGGAATAGACATCAACTACCGTATGGATGGAAAGTTATTCAATCTCAGAAGGCTGAAAGCTAAAACCAAAATTAACAGCGACACCGTCAGAGAGCTCCTGTTTGCTGATGATTGCGCTCTGTACGCCAACTCAGAGGCGGACATGCAACATAATGTTTCAGCTTTCTCACATGCCTGTGCCAACTTTGGGCTCAATATCAACTTGGAGAAGACTGTAGTTATGTACCAGCCAGCTCCAGGGAATAATCACACTGTGCCGAATATCAAAGTGAATGATCATAGACTAAGTGTTGTGGACAAATTCACCTATCTTGGCAGCACTGTGTCACAAGCTGCCACAATTGATGACGAAGTGAATGCAAGAATCTCCAAGGCCAGTGCGGCCTTTGGCAGACTGTACAAGAATGTATGGGACAGAACTGGAATAAGCCTGCAAACAAAGCTAAAAGTCTACAAAGCAGTTGTATTATCCACACTGCTATATGCTTGTGAAACCTGGACTGTTTATCAGCGACACGCTAGGAAATTAAACCACTTCCACACAGTCTGCCTAAGGAAGCTACTGAAGATTAAATGGCAAGACAAGATTCCAGACACTGAAGTCCTAGAAAGAGCATCCATGCCCAGTATCCACACTCTACTGATGAAGAATCAGATTCGCTGGGCTGGTCACTTGACTCGCATGCCAGATCACAGGCTGCCTAAATGAATTTTTTACAGCGAACTGCGTTGTGGTAAACGCTCCCAAGGTGGCCAGAGGAAACGCTTTAAAGACACTCTGAAAATTTCACTGAAGGCTTTTGGAATTCATCATGACACCTGGGAGGCTGCAGCCAGAGACCGAAATTCGTGGCGTGCATCATTACGCAAGGGTGCAGTCATATGTGAGGCAACCAGGACTGCAAGAGCTGTGAAGAAAAGGCAGGACAGAAAAATCACTGCAGGAAATCCTCCTCCAGAAACGTCAAGCATTTCTTGCCCACATTGTCAAAGAACATTTCGAGCCAAAATAGGCCTTATCAGCCATCTTAGAACCCACGGCTCCATACCTTCAACCCCACTGGATGAAATGAATGGTCATCATCATTCTTGATGGACAAACAACAGAACATTGGAATATACTGTTCTATTTTCATTGGCCTCTTCCGGTACTTACTCTTCCAGGCACTCGTTTTTAATTTTTTTTTCTTTTTCTGGCAGTCCAGGAAATTCAGAACATAGTCTCAGCACTCTAGTAACAGAACCAGTTCCCAAAATGGGCACCATCAAAGGCACACGACACCGTCATGTCCACATATTTGTTATACTGGTCAGTATGATTCAACGGATATTCCAAAGACAGAGAGAATCATCAAATAGCTCCTAACCTGAGTTAGGTTTGGGAAAGGAAGTGAAGTCTGATTCAGCAATGGAGACTAGCAATTCACCAACGATGAAACCAGTGATTATTTCATTTTAAGTAAATAATCCGTCCCCACTCTTTGGGGTCTATTTGAGATATGGGAGTCTCCATGGTCAAGCCGTATGCCTCGCGCTCCGAAGGTTGTGGGTTCGATTCCGGGCTACGTCTTTCAGTTCACAGGTGCATTTTTCTCGGAGACTCCAGGGAGTCGTCGTCGCCGGAGCTACGGAGTTCGTGCTTTGTGCGATGCTTTTTGCAGGTCGCCTGCGGAAAGAGACTGAGCCATATGGCATAAAACCCGGGCAATGAAGTCGATCCTTTTAAGACTTTTTTTTTATTTTTAGATATGGTCACCATCACCGCCAAGTGCCCTGCCAAATGGCGAAGACGTGCGTGTATCTCCATAGACCAGGATCCATTCTAATGATGTTACTCCTCTATGTCACCGCCTGAGACCACCCAACACCATCTCCCCTGACCTGCCGCGGCATCACCCACTGCTAAAAATTCCAGTGGTCACGACATTAGCCAATGATTCTCTTCATCACACCAGCAGATGGCGTTAGCCCCATAACTCTACAGATCACCGCCTGAGACCACCCAGCACCAT
This sequence comes from Cepaea nemoralis, assembly GCA_014155875.1. Classification (NCBI taxonomy): domain Eukaryota; kingdom Metazoa; phylum Mollusca; class Gastropoda; order Stylommatophora; family Helicidae; genus Cepaea; species Cepaea nemoralis. The sequence continues at coordinate 19,550 of JACEFZ010008511.1, forward strand.
CTCCCCTGACCTGCCGCGGCATCACCCACTGCTAGTGGGTCCAGTGGTCACGACATCATCCAATGCTTCTCTCCACATCACACCAGCAGATGGAGTTAACCCCATATCTCTACAGATCACCGCCTGAGACCACCCCTCATCATCTCCCCTGACCTGCCGCGGCATCACCCACTGCTAGTGGGTCCAGTGGTCACGACATTAGCCAATCCTTCTCCTCATCACACCAGCAGATGGCGTTAACCCCATATCTCTACAGATCAATCGGCACTCGATGTGTCGTGTGATCAACAGCGCACCGGTCGCCTGAGCCTCCCATGACATTTCCTGGTACTCATTGTAGGCCGGTTCGACCTGTGCCTCGGGTCATTTAAAAACAGCATCCCCGCATGACCAGGTATTCGAACACAAGATTACGGTGCCATCCTCTGCGCCACCGCGGCTCCCTTAAGAGTTTAGATATCGTACTAAATCCTTATGGTTCCTAATCTAATACGCCATTCGTCACACTCACACACACATACACATAAAGCACGCACGCGCCCACACACATATACAGCACACACAAACAGAGATGCGCGTGTGTGTATCACAGTGCAAGGACTGGAACTTGTAGTCATATCTCATAACCCCGTACATATGACACCTCAACGACAGTACCAGCTTTGAGATTACTTTGACCAAGTCCCGTTTGAAGAGCGCGTGGGCATTCTCGTTAATAACACGAACACGTGGCTGGGTGTTGATTGGCCCTCACAGAAGTCACGGGCGATACCAGACGATACATTATACAGAAGCATGAAAGCACACCGGATTCAAACCAACAGCCTCCAAATGAGACGGCAACCTGGCTGAAGGAACAAGTGTAGGCGGTCGATCAACAAGACACCGACATTATAAAGGTGTGGTCACCCCAGGGCCTTCTGTCATCGTGGCAACATCGTACAATCAGTGGACCCACTAACATCAATAAAAGTCGCTTAAAAGTCGGCAGGTCGATTTCATTGCGCCGGGTTTTTATCCCACATGGCCAAGTCTCTTTCCGCAGCGCGGAAAGCGTCACACAAAGCACGAACTACGTAACTCCAGCGACGACCCTCAGGAGTCTCCGAAAAAAATGTACTCGTGAACCGAAGGATGCGGCCAGGAATCTAACCCACAACCTTCGGTGCCCGAGTCAAACGGCTTGACCACTTCGCCACAGAGACTCCCTTGCCATCAGCAATGTGGTACATTAAGTACCCTCAGACAACCACGTGCCAAACGGATAAAAGCGCTCGCTCTTAAACTTCTGGTGCGCTGATGGCAAGGTAGGAGGTTTCAAATCTTACACATACGTTAGGTTGGACTTAAACGTTGACTTCTCGTTCAGAAAGCAAAAGTAAACTACTAAACGTACAAATGACTAGAAAATTAACCCGTAGTTGATCGCAGCGTCCAGCCAAGGACATGCAACATTTGTTAAAGTGCCCACACGTCAACTTGAGGAAAGTCGGTCACCAGGAAGCGGGCATGCACTGCTGTCAAGGGCACAAGGACATTTACATGACACTTGGGGTGGGGAGAGGAGGAGGGAGGTGAGGGTGAGAGAAAATGAAAAAAAAAGGGGGGGGGGAGAGGAATTTACTTATAAAATACGCTGACGAACTATATAATGTTCGTGCTTTTTCTTTCTTTTTTATTTTAAACTACGCTAAGTGACTCTGCACTGTTATTCTACATACATGGTTGTCATTATCTCGAGGCCATAATTTGTGTGGATATGATCTGCGCTGGGTAGGACAAAGATGTGTGTAAGCGGGACATGATCGATACAGGCATTGATAATGCACACTGGGAGCAAGTCGCCGCTGAACGTGTTGCATGGTAGGGCAACTATCAGAAATGGAATAAAGACAAAGGAGAAAATGATTGCAGATAAAGCACACAGAGCGTGAGAGACGTAAGATGGTGCATGATATTGGAAATGACCATGTTTTCACATGCATCCGCTGTGGGCGAACATGTACAGCGCAAATTGGCCTTATCAGTCACATTCGCCACCGCCATGGGTTGTAGTTATTAATCCTTTTTGAAGCACAATGCGCCAAACTATCGTCTGTCAAGACGGCAAGGTGCCAATGAATGAATGAATGAATGAATGAATGAATGAATGATCAGCGCTGGGGTAGGACATAACGTATTATTATTGATGAGAAGCCTCTACCTCTCAACTACTGATTTAGCAGAGTGATGAGAAGCCTCTACCTCTCAACTACTGATTTAGCAGAGGAACATGTGACCCCTCAGCCTGCACCATGGTCACAGGGAATCCATGTGTGAGGATCCACCTGCAGTAACCTTTGGACAAGTGAGCGCTGCGAAGAATTAACTTTTACAGGCAGCTCGGTGTACTCGCTGCTTCTCTTCGCCAGACAGCTCTGTACCTACTGGTATTTCTGCAGTCACACAAACTGCTAAATAATGTGTGCAGTAATTCAGCTGACATGTTTATATCGGCTTTAATTGTTTCTGATGGAATACTATCTGAGCCAGCAGCTTTCCCATCCTTCAGAAGTTTTTTTCACAATTTTTCCTTAATGGGTTCTCATAGTTGATATATGGCTCAATTTCTACAGGCGGGATATCGATGGGGTGGGGGTGGGGGGGGGGGGGGGGGGGGGGGGGGGGGGAGGGAGGGGAGGAATGGGTGATCTCTGCAAGTTTCACCAAGCATTCAATGTGATCTTTACGCTGGCAAAAACTTTACCATTACTATTTGTATCAGTCCACTTTGTTAATTATATTTACTTGTTATTTAACTTAAGGTGCTCTAAAGATCTCTGAGGCCGTCTAAAAATGGTCTTTTGTCCGCTAGTATCCGCTTTCTAGCTTCTTTTTTGGCCTCTGTGTATTGTTTCCTGGACTCGGACTCCAGCTAGTGCAGTAACTTGTACATCTGCAGGCCGGTCACGTGGTCGTGTGTTCAATCTCCATGAGGCGAATTTTCTTTATAGAATGACTCTGACACCCAGATCAACCTAGCCGAAAATGGGTACCAGGAAATGATATGGGAAGTAAAGGTGGTGCTGTGCTACTGACAATATCACCCACGAGTGCTGATTAGTTATTGACGTCTGTGGGTTATATTCATAGCTACTTGTTTGTATGCTTTTGTTCTTTTGTTATGGTGGTTCTAAATCCATCCATCCATCATGTGCCATGCCGGTAAGCGTGGGCGGTCATGTTTTGCCATCTCACTCGATCACCAGAGTCGTGGATCAGCTCAGTGTTTCTGTCTCGACCATGCCACGAGGCCAAGCCATCCAGGTATTTGCTTCTAGGTCTTCCTCTTGGTCTGTTTCCCTCGATCTTACCAGTTGTCACCAAGTTTTCCAATTCATTTCTTCTCACAACATGCCCAAAAAATTGTGACTGTCTGCGTCTAATTTCTCTAATCAGTTTACGATCTCCATTTATTTCTTGAAGGACTTGTTCATTGGTCTTTCTGGCTGTCCATGGTATTTTTTGCATTTTCCTCAGAAACCACATTTCCACAGCCATCAGATGTTTTTCAGCTTGACTGCTCATTGTCCAAGCTTCACATCCATACAAAAGTACAGGTTCTATGTAGCACCTCAACACTCCTTTCCTCGCCTCAATTGACATCCCTCTATTGGTCAGTATGTTTTTCATCTTGCTAAAGGCTACTTTTGCCATGGCGATTCTTGTTCTAATCTCTTCAAGGCATCTCCCATCAGATGTTATTACTGTTCCGAGATAATTGTAACTATTCACTTGTTGAAGAATATTCCCATTTACTTGTATATTACATTGTGGTATTTCGTTCTTCCTAGTGACGACCATAATCTGTGTTTTTTTACAATTTAATTCTAATCCTAGTTGTTCACTGTGTGTAATAACCGCATCTACTAAATGTTGCAGATCCTGTTCATTGTCTGCAATCAAGACTGTATCATCTGCATATCTAATGTTATTGATGCATCGTCCCCAATGTTGATGCCTTCCATATCTTCAATATTCTAGATATTGCTGTGTTTATTCCAGAATTAACTGCTTCTTAAACTATTAGTGATTTCTCTGACTCTTTAGACTGCATAAGGGCCCTCCTCCATTGTGAGGAGCATTTTATTCTGTATGACTTGAAAACAGCACTGTTTCACTTGTATTTAGCTTTGTCTTCCACCTTGTTTCATTTAATCCCAAAATGCTAATCATACACTATTCCGTTTGTTCTATCACCTGTGAAAGGTATCCCACTGGATACATAATTCTAACATTCTAGGTGCACATTCTAGGGATTTTCCTAGGAGAACGGAGTTAGTCGACGATCCACATCGCGCCATACTTCTTCCAGGAAAAATGCTTCCATCATATTGGTTGGCTGGGTTATTCTTCTCTCTAACATTATGAATGACTGGTTGGCTGGGTTACTCTTCTCTAACAATATGAATGGTTGGTTGAGCTTTTCAGCTGAAGTTTTCTACGGGATGGGGTAACTAGTCCTACGCTAACCATCTTTAATAGCCTCTTACGACACATATGGTAGGTTAGTGTTATTATTCTTTGCTTCCCTTATTGGCCCGGTAACATGCGAGCGATAGACAGACAGGCAGGCAAACAGTCTAACAGACAGGGAGCAGGCAAACAGTCTGACAGACAGGGAGCAGGCAGGCAATCAGGCACACAGACAGGTAGATAGATAGATAGATAGATAGATAGATAGATAGATAGATAGATAGATAGATAGATAGATAGATAGATAGATAGATAGATAGATAGATAGATAGATGCATGTGTGAAGAATGAAAGCACCAGTACAATCATGTGTAATCTCGGGCGCGCCTGCTACAAAAAAAAAACGCACACACACAAAACACCAGGTGAGCCGTACATGACTCAGTGCCTGGCGTGTAGGTCACACACCAAGGTTAGCTCCGTCGCCCCACCCCACCCCATCCTGTGTTTATATCTATGAACCACAGTTCACACGGGGTTTTCAACCAACAGTCATTTCTTGTCCCATAATATGTCTTTGCTGTGTTTATCTGTTGCCTATAATCATATACCATACATATACCATACTGCCCTTCAATCACATAGACATGCCTCTTTACAGACACATAGACATGTCTCTTTATAGACATATATACGTCTCTCTCTCTATCACAAATGCATGTGTCTATAACACCTTTAATTACTTACCGTAAAACTGCCTTGTAAATCAACCTGGGGTAGGTGTTGACACTAACGTCCTGCTACGTTTACCACATACAAACACGCTTCTATCACATACACGCGCGTCGCTATCGTGTATGCATGCGTCTGCCATAAATAAGTACAGTACACACGTCTTTACAACATACATGCAAAATGTCAATCACGTAGATGCACGTTTATATTCCATATACACACGCTTCTGTCACATATACACACACTTCTGTCACGTATACACGCGTGTTTACCACATACACTCAACTTTACCACACACACGTCTCTATGACAAATACTTGCGTCTATACCCACACATACATACTTCTTTATTATCTATACGCACACCTTTACTACATACATTTCTCCATCATATGCATACGCGTCTTTATCATATTTACACACATCTTTACCACATACACCCACGTCTCGATTACACATACACACGTCTTTACCAGATGTACACACGTCTCTATCAAATATACTTACATTTGTACCATATACACATTATAAATGCGAACTTCTTTACTACACATACTTACATGTCATCACACATACCCACGTCTTTACCACATACACACTTATCTATCACAAATACACATGTCTTCACCACATATAGACACTTTTCTATTGCATACAGACACATGTTTATGACAGGCACGTCTTTACCGCATAAACACGTCATTACAACACACACTTCTCTATCACATACACGCGTGTTTTACTACATATACACACTTCTCTATGATACACACAGACAAACATATGTCATAACCACATACACACACTTCTCTATGATACACACACACGTATTTACCACATACACTCACTTCTCTATCATACATACATACACACACGTGTCTTTACCACACATACACGCATCTCTACCATACACACGCACACATCTTTACTACATATACACACATCTCTAGCATTCACACATGTCTTTACCACACACTTCTCTATCATACACACAGACACACACACACACACACATATCTTTACTACATACACACACTTCTCTAAACACTTCGCTATCATACACACAGACACACACGCCTTTGCCCATATACACACGTCTTTACCACACACACACGCACGCGTCTTTAGCACATATACAAACGTCTTTACCACACACACACACACTTTACCACATTATACAAACGTCTTTACCACATACACACGTCTTTATCGCATATACAAACGTCTCTACGACATATACACATGTCTTTACCACATTATACAAACGTCTTTATCACACACACACACGTCTTTACCACATATACACATGTCTTTACCACATTATACAAACGTCTTTACCACATATCACACACGTCTTTACCACATTATACAAACGTCTTTATCACATACACACACGTCTTTATCGCATCTCAAACGTCTTTACTACATATACACACACCTTTACCACACGCGGACATATTTGTCACATATACACGCACCCTGAGAGCCAATGCCAATTTTAACAAATCCCCGCTTTGATGGGAATTCGCTCACATGACAACCGCGCGGGCGGGGATAACTTGCTTCTCAGCCGGCCCGGAGATTATAGGTTTGAATTCCCCTCCATGTAGGAAGTTTTATTTACAAATACTGTTCAGGGTTCCACGGTCGATTGGCCTAAAATGGCAGCCATGAAATTTCCCGGAAGTAAGCCACCCATGGAGTGCTGAGTATTCTAAAAATATACGGGGCTAGACCGTATACACAATACCCGTCATGGGGTAAAATGGGAGTCTTTACTTTATTGGTCACTTTTATATTAACTCGTACAGTCCCACAAGTTGCCCATTGGAGGAGGTAGTAACAAATCACAGGTGTTGTACGCTCACAGGGACAATTATAGACACCTTGTAAACAACGGATATACTGTCACATCTCTATTGCATGCTCTCGCTATACCGTACTATATACGTCAATAGTACAGTCAGCATAGCATGATGATTGGCACACGCCAGGGACAGCCAACCACACATGGCATGTCTGGTAGATGTGAAGATTTAGCCAATCACACACGACATGTGGCGGTGCCTATGGAGAATAGCCAACCATATGTCGCGTGTTGATTGGCACATTAGCAGAATGGCCAACAACGCGTGATGTGTTGATTGGCATACAGGCAGAATAGTCACTCACGCGTGACATGTTGATTGACACATAGGCAGAATAGTCACTCACGCGTGACATGTTGATTGACACATAGGCAGAATAGTCAATCACGCGTGACATGTTGATTGGCACAAAGGCAGAATAGTCAATCACGCGTGACATGTTGATTGGTACTCGTGAATGCTAGCCAGCCACACGTGACATGTTGATTGGCGCTAGGCAGAATAGTCAACTACGCGCGACATGTTGATTGGTACATAGGCAGAATAGTCAACTACGCGCGACATGTTGATTGGTATATATGACAAATATCCAATCACACACGGCACATTTAGGATAGAACTGTTGTATCACCCCTCCCTCACATACCACCACCAGAAGCAATGCCCTAACTGTCAGCCTGTCGGTGCTTCCATCCTAGACTAGCTGCCGATCAAGGCTTAATGCCTGGTCTGCCCTGCCATGACATTTTGTGTTCAGGTAGCATTTCCTCGCGCCAGGATAAGGTTTCCCCCCCCCCCCCCCCCCAAAAAAAAAAAATTTGCGACCCTCCGCTCGAAATCGTTGCAACATTCGGCGCTAACAGAAAGCAGGTAGTATGGTCTACTGTTGTACAGAGTTGTTGTTCTTTTTAATGTTGCATATCCCTTACAGGACGTTGCAGACAACACCAGCATTTTTCAGCTGATGTTGATGTACTAGGCAAGTTTTACGTTCAGTAGTTTGCCACTGATTTTTGAACGACCGGCTCACATACCCTCGTAAAATTACCAGCACGGCGCGAACAGCTGCCGATTCTCGCAGCTGCTGTTTTCCCCCACGAGGATATACGGGATTACGGACAATGTCGTAAACCTCTTGGCCAGGGAGACCGGCTGTCAATCATATCTACGCCCTAAAGTTGCGATTTCCGGTGAATAACAAATGCCCCACTCTCGAATAATATCAGCGACTGTGTGTTCAAGCTCTCCAGCCAAAGTTTAATTCTGCAGTATGCACTGGGCGAGACATGCCGGCAGCAAATCGTGCAACATTGTTTGTGGCTTCTTTGTTTACATTCCCTGAGAAAATAAGTTTGTTTTGAACAGCGTTTACACGTTACGACGTATGCTGGGCGAGGGTCCATTCTTCATTAACCTATTAACGGGTGTGACATTTTTATATGAGAGAGAGAGAGAGAGAGAGAGAGAGAGAGAGAGAGAGAGAGAGAGAGAGAGAGAGAGACAGAGAGAGAGAGAGAGAGAGAGAGAGAGAGAGAGAGAGATATGCACTTTCACAGAGATGTCTTTTATGTGTATGATACTGTTGATGGTTGACGGTTTCCCCATGAGGGTTGACCTCTGACCTTGGCTAGGGTGATGTAATGGATATATTTGCTATTCATTTGCCAGCTGCGGAAAATCTATACTGAATATCTGACAAACGAACAGGGAGGGGACGCGTGTTCTAGCGGTGGCCCGTCTGTACCAATATTTATTGTAATATATATTGCCTGTGTGGTTGTGTGGCTGATATTTTCGCTGAGACCCAGATCTCTCTCTCTCTCTCTCTCTCTCTCCTCTCTCTCTCTCTCTCTCTCTCTCTCTCTCTCTCTCAGAACCACACATGCTATCAGTTCATATTGTGTGGGTTGATGCAGTTCTATGCAGCCGGTTTGGGAGGACTGATAAAACGATGGGATAAGTGCATCAATGTTGGTGGAAATTATGTTGAGAAATAAAGGGACATTGTATGTATAATAATAAACTGGTTTCAAGTCGTTATCACAGTCAGTTATTTTTCTACAGCCATTTGTGACTTATTTATTAACTTACCCTCGTAACACTTCACTGTCACACAGCAGAACAGGTTCATATAACACTCCCTGTCGCACAATTACTACAGCTACGGCTGTTGTGCTTCTCTGGAGTAGGCGTTACGAATGCAATTCGTAATTTTGCATACCGCGTTCGAAACACAGCTGCTGGTGATTTGGAAGCACGCCGCCTTGCGTTGGTTTCCATACAAAGGTTCAGAAATCAATGGCAAACTACTTAACGTAAACTTGCAAGAAGTCATAAACAGCCAAAAAATGATGTGGTTGACTGTGACGTCCTGTAAGAGATAATGCAACTAACTAATGGCTATTGGTCTGGACAAGAAGGCAGACGAGACATGAGTGGAAACCCAGTCGAAACACTCCTCTCTTACAAACACTTAAATCAGTGGTTCTCAACCTTTTTTGGCCCGTGCATCCCTTCACCATATGTTCAGAACGTCACCCCCCCCCCCCCACACGTATTTCCTCCCTGTAAATCCACCCTCCCCCCCCCCGCCCCTACGCAGTATCCTTTAAAATGGAAGCTAACTTTAATAACACATACTAGAACAAGCATAGACGTCTACATAAAACGTGATTTGTGTGTCTACTTACGTTATAAAATGAATTTCAGAAGGGCAAGAAGTATAGAACTGTAAAGTATGGAGAGGTAAACGATTTCAAGTAATCGGTTCTTGTATTAACGCGATCTTGAAATAATCTTAATTCCCCCCCCCCCTCCCCGGAAACCCTAAAATTGCCATATGGGAGGGGGGAGGGATTCCCCACCGGTTGAGAGCCACTGACTTACATGGATATACTGTCCAGGTCGTGCTGGAGAGCGAGACAACCAACGAGCGAATCTTGTTGGCTTCAAGAATGCCAGTAGTTGGAACACTCGCCAGATCGTGCTGGAGAGCGAGACAACCAACGAACGAATCTTGTTGGCTTCAAGAATGCCAGTAGTTGGAACACTCGCCAGGTGGTGCTGAAGAGCGAGACAACCAACGAGCGAATCTTGTTGGCTTCAAGAATGCCAGTAGTTGGAACACTCGCCAGGTCGTGCTGGAGAGCGGACAACCAACAAGCGAATCTTGTTGGCTTCAAGAATGCCAGTAGTTGGAACCCTTGCGATGGACTATAGAAATATTCCGAAGACTATCTTTGTGATTGACTGCTAGTTGAAGATTCAATAACAGATAAAACATAATATCTAAAGATTCTTGGGGCCGGATTTAAGAACGGTTATAGCAAGTATGCTGGGATGAATCCGACATGTTTACAACCAATGTTTAATACAACGCTCAACATCTACACCTTGAGGCATATACCAAGAGAGCCTGAGCATCTACGGATTTGCTCTGAGCACTATGGGGTCGATTCTAAACACTTTGAACCAACCAAGAACACGAAGATCATGAAACAACACTACGTTTTAACCATGGAGTAAACTGAAGACTATTTTATGCACGGGATCTCATTTCTATTTGTTTACATTACAGTATTCACAAAACCATCACGAAAGCAACGTCCCCAAGGCACATGACCTCAACAGCAGGTGATAAATCTAGGTCAAGAACTGATCAACTACCAGTTTCGATACAAGAAAATAAAGGCCAGCTAACGGGCGAGTCATCAGGGAACTGGACTACGTGAGACATGACACAAGAGACAATACAATTAGCAGCTATGGTTAAAGACGGCCACAATTCAGAGACAGCGTTCTCTTAAAATATTAACAGATTCAGTACCAAACAAAATGCAGGTTTGGACCTAAAAAACATGGATGGCGGAAAATGGGAAGTAGGGGTGTGTCACAGTTATGATCTAAAACAGGGGTGGCCAACACGAGGCCCGCCGGACGTCATGTTGCGGCCCGCGGAGTGGGAAGCGATGATGTGGTCGAGGCTGCAGCACGCTTGCTTGTTTACTTTAATTAACCCCCAAAAAAGAAAAAAAATTAGCTGTGTGGCCCGGCAGAAAATATTATTTCTGAAATTTGGCCCGCCTGCTGAAAAGGTTGGCCACCCCTGATCTAAAAGTTGTTAATACGGTAGCTGACATAGTTGTAGTAGATCAAATTAAAGGGTTTCGTATGGAAAACTACTGTATGTAAGTCCATGGCCGGTACGGGAAATCGCTGAAGACGATTAATCACCACATGGCACGTAATCAGTTAATGAATTATTTACCTCCCCCCCCCCCCCCCCCCCCACCCCCTACCAAAAAAAATGTTCTGTGAATATGTAACATTTTGTTGACCTGAGTGCACGACGCGATAGGTGGTCAGTCTTATCCTCCCGTAGCGAACGTGGAGTGCAAGCATCGACTCTTCCCCCCCCCCCCCCCCTTCTCGTCCGACAGCATCCGTCAATACAACCTCTACACCAATATGTCTGCTATGTGCGATTACAGCTAAGATATAAATTCACAGGTATTGAAGGGCACTCATAAAAGTTAGTTAGTTGCGAATCATTTAAGGGCGTCGCAGTAACCCCAGCATTTCTTGCTGTTCGTAATTTTTTGGAAAGTTTACGTTCAGTAGTCTGCCATTGCTATCTGAACAACCGGCACTCATACCTTTGTATGGAAACCACCGCAAGGCGGTCTGCTGCCAAATCGCCCGCAGCTATATTTCTAATTGTATTTGTAACCCCTTCGCCCCATACAGGAAAACACACTCGATAATATACAATCTGGAAGTTAAAGGATCACCAGGATTCGAACCTGCCACTTCAAAATGACGATAGTGCCTCGTTGAAGAAACAGTGCACTTCCACTTACATCCGCCGGAACCCCGACCACCGTGCCATCCAGACGTGACAAAATTATCCTACTATAACATCACAACGTCATCCACTGTACTCTGAGCTATGGCCTACAATGGGTGACGTGATATTCTACTGGTACTATTAGTGCTGGAACTCTTCGCTGGCTGCTGAGGATGGGTACGGAGCACTTATGGGAATGCCCGAATGCTGTGACGTCGATTCCTAAATCAATCAATCAATCAATCTAATATGATCATTTGGTCGCATCTAGTGTGAGCCGCTGGTCAAGTGGTTACACACCCGCCTCACACGCCAGTGATCCGGATTTCGATTCAGGTCCGGTCGTCGATATGCACTACTGACGAGCTCCAACGAGAGCGAAACTCGAGTCTAGTGCTTCCAATCTGACGTGGACAAGGCCCAAGGTTTGTACTGGAATACGATCGGTGTTGCCAGCAGTGGGTTGTGCTCAATCTTCAAATCTCAAATCCCGAAGCAACCACATAAAACAACAGTGCCATCATTGTCTAGGTCTATCAGCCGCCTGACCCCACAAGTATACTGTAGAGCATACTGACAGAATTCGCATCCATCCATCTTTGTTGGCTAGAAATGTATCAGTGCTGCAAAACACCATCCACGATATAAAACAGCACGCGTGCGTTCGTGCGTGCAACAGACCTGAAAACAGTTCATACACAGTATACTGTATACACACCACATACTTGCAAGAAACCTGAACACACACCGTCCACAACACACCACTCACACACTACATTCAATCCCCGATCACACACAATATACACACCACACACATGAAAAAACCCTGAACACACACCGTCCACAACACACAAACCACACACTACACTCAACTCCTGATCACACACGATACACACACCATACACTACACAAGTACACTAAGTACACTCACACACAAACACACACCACAGATTACACAGTTACATTAAATCCGAACACATCATACAGTCTTCACATACAAGTACACCAACACACACAATATACATCACACACACTACACAACAAAGACCATCTGCTGAGTGCTATATTTAGCTTACAAACACAGGAACCGACCCGTGCGTACATCCGTGTACACTCCCCCCCCCCCCCCCCCCCCCCCCCCCCCCCTCCCCCCCCCCCAGAAACCACCCAACCATCGCCAGCAGCCGACAAGGTGCAACAATCTGTTTCCTGACCTCTGACATTTCCCTATTTGGCATAACTGGCTACAGAGATAGATGTTTTCTATCGGACTTCAAACAGAAATTGCCACTGAAGTCTTAAAATAGGAGATTATCTAGAGAAAGGCAAATGTCGCAACCGTGGCAATAGCCCCATGTCCCAATGCACAACAAGCATCTGTACTGTGTTATACTTGCACCCATGGCACGGGATGCGCACAATAGCTTTACCGTCGGTACGCACGTGGGGAACACAAAGCACATCAAACTCCAGGTATCTATCTTATGGATCATAACACATACGTCAAAGAAATAATAACAACAAACGAATAAATATTACTAAAATATACGTTTGACTGACTTGTTTATCTATACAAAGAAGGTCTCATTGGGCACAATCATATGTTTTTCTGCATGTTGACTGTCTAGGATCGATGGTATACTTCTTGTTGTGCACGTGCCACGGCTGAACTCGGTTTCCAGTTAATGCCCTCCTCCCACCTTTCCGAGAGAGACACACAGAGAGAGAAAGAGAGAGAGAGAGAGAGAGAGAGAGAGAGGAGAGAGAGAGAGAGAGAGAGAGAGAGAGAGAGAGAGAGAGAGAGAGAGAGAGAGAGAGAGTTTTGTTGATATGGCTACAAAGACAGATGTAAATGTGGAGGAGATGCAAAAGAAATCACGAATCGTGTGTCACAAACACTCCTTTCTTCCCCCATGTCTTGTCTTTCCTGTTTTTCTTACTTCTTCCTCATCTGTTTTTGCTTTCTCCTTCTTCGTTTTCTCAGTCGCCTTATCTATCACCTTTCACATGAGATACTCTGTGTGTGTTAGATGTCAGAAGCCAGCCCTTACCAATCAAATCATTCTGTGTAACGAGAGTACATGTTCACTCCGGAAATGCGATCATGGCAACCCCCGGAAGCGTTGACCGAAGACGATATGAACGTGGCAAACATAGCACTGTTTGCTTGTGAAGAACATCTGCACGTTGTAACAGTATAAGGTGTATTTGTAATGACTGTGCTGTGTTTGAAAATATTGCCGGTCCAAGTTTTGTATTCACCCTCTGTAAAGTTCATGCAACATAACAGGTAAATACAAAAATTGGACCGGCAATATTTTAAAACACTGCACAGTCATTAAAAATACACCCTGAATTTCCCAAGAGGCAGCCGTCGGTGGTCGACACCAACACTCTGGCCTGTCGACCTGGTGGTCATGTGTTGGATTCTCCATCCAGATGGGATTGTCTTGTGTTCTCAGATCGACCCAGCCTAAAACCGCCACCAGGAAATCTCCTGGGAAGTAAAGGCAGCTGGTGTGATATTAATCCACATCATCCACATAGTGCCCGTTTAGTCTACACACATATAGGGCAAGCACATGTAGCCATGACACCCCAAGGCGTGGAAAATAATCTTCTACTTTGTTTTTGTTTTACTTTCAGAAGAAGCTCCAGAAGAAGTCTGGCGCTTGCGGAGAAAGCCTCAAGGAGTCCGGATGGCAGACGTACTTCTTTTCACCAAAGAAAATTTCCAACACTGGCGCCTAGAATGTTCGAGCTGTATACGAGTTAGGAGAGACAGCACATGTGACAGAGATGAATATTATGGACAGGACACGGTGCCAGCTGCAAGAAAAGCAAAATATAGGACCGATTGGGTGTGTGTTGGTCGAGGACCTAAGCTCCAATAGGAAGGAGATCACGGGCAACAGAAGAGGAAGACCATGTGCCCATTTACGCCTAACGACGTGGTGAAGGATCCCTTATTTGTTTACTTGTCTAACATAAAACACTGAAATCTATACAGCCACGTCGAGATTCGAACCTCCAGTCGACGACAATTCCTCACTGTTGACCATGCAGCCAAGCACACTTGTTACTACAGCGAGTCGCTGAAGTCATTTGGATACGACATGTTTGAATCCCAATTGCGACCATTAAATTCTATTTAGCTCCTTTACTTTTATAAGTTCCAATAAATATCCACGTGTCTACAAAAATACACATGTTATGTGAATTGGGAGACATCTGCGTATATGAATACAATTGGGAACAAAGAACCCACACAACAAGCAATACAATTACTAGCGACATGCGCCATTAACTACTATAATGAAAACGTATATTAAGCGTTGCAGGGGAGGTCAGGTATACACAAATCTATAAGCTGCACAAGGGGAATAGCAGGGGATTGTTTAGTATCACAAATCTATACAACTGTACAGAGGGAATACCAGGGGACTGTTTAGTATACACATCTATACAACTGTACAGGGGGAATACTAGGGAAATGTTTAGTATACACAAAACTATACAACTGTTCAAGGGGAATACCAGGGGATTGTTTCGTATACACAAATCCATACAATTGTACAGAGGGAATACCTGGAGATTGTTTAGCCTACACAAATCTATACAACTGTACAGGGGGAATACTTGGGGATTGTTTAGTATACACAAATCTATACATATGTATAAGGGGAATAGCAGGGGATTGTTCAGTATCACAAATCTATACAACAGTACACGGGGGAAGATCTCCGTGGCGAATTAGTCAAGCTGTCTGATTTGAGCTCCAAAGGTTGTGGGTTCGATTCCGGGCCGCGTCCTTCGGTTCACGAGTGCATTTTTTTCAGAGACTACTGAGGGTCGTCGCTAGAGCTACGGTGTTCGTGCTTTGTGCGACGCTTTCCGCACTGCGAAAAGAGACTGAGCCATTTGGGATAAAACCTGGTGCAATGAAGTCGAACCTGTCGACTTTTACGCGACTTTTTACCATGAGATTGTTTAGTTTACACAAATCTATACAGCTGAACAGAGGGAATACCATATATTTGAGACATCAATGTCAACAAATGATACATGAACAGGTGCTGGTTATGGGAGATGTAAACATATGACGTCACACAATGTCAATACATATAGATGTAACGATACAGAATATATATATATATATATATATATATATATATATATATATATATATATATATATATATATATATATATATATATATATATATATAAAGGATGACACACATGAATGATGGTTGGAGAGAGAGAGAGAGAGAGAGAGAGAGAGAGAGAGAGAGAGAGAGAGAGAGAGAGAGAGAGAGAGAGATGTACGTACATGCATACATACATACACATCTACGCGCGCCCGCACACATACATGCGCGCGTACACACACACACACACACATACACACACACACACACACAAGCAGTGATAAAGACTAATAAAGGAAGTGACAAATTCAATGTCTTGCAAAAACAACTGACAACTGTTGTTCCGACCATCAAATGGTTCTATGACACACAGCCTGTTACCCTGAGTTGGATCGGTTACCCTGAGTTGGATCGTTAGCAACCTTTACCTGAAGAAGAAGAACCAAAGAGAATAGGTATGGCCGAGTACCACATGAGAACCCAAAACAACTTTTCACAACTTAACAATTACGAATTAACACTAAGGGCGAGCAAGTGTTATATTATCTGATTTAGTGCCAAACAAACAAAAAAGTAGGTTAGAACCAAACATGATGCACAGTCAAATGAACAAGTATTATACAGCAAAGTTCCGCTCCATGAGCATTGAAATTACGGAAGGCACCGCGAAACAAAATAAATAACACTATGAACCTAGCATGGCGATATATCATTCTTTTGTCCAAACGGAAGGTCACACATGGCGATATAATATCCTTCTGCACTGAATCAGTTAAATACTGTCAGGTATCTCAGAAACCAAGTTTAGTTTAGTTTAGTCGGTGGATCAACATCACGGCACACGGGTGTAGCCCATAAGTGCTCCGTTCTTCTCCTAACTCAAATCTTAGTTTGGAGAAACTCAGCTTAGTGCACGAACTCCGTAGCACGGCGAGGATCCTGAAATACTTTGGGTAGATTTTTAACTCGAAATTTTGCCCGGGCAGCGCCGTTAGGCTACTCTTTTTCGATTTCCAACTGCTAAGGGATTTTTTTACGTGCGCAACAATACACACGGGCGTCCGATCTCACTACCCAGAGATCAGGGGGAATTTTATTATTAGAAGTCCACGTGAAAAAATCCCGGTCCACACCGGGGCTTGAACCCGGGATCTCCAGCACTCAAGGCGGACACCATACCTCGAGATCACGCAGCCCCCTGGAAACCAAAGAAAACTCTCAGAAACCAAGAAACACTTGAAGGTCACAGTCTCTAATGGGTACCCAGCTCTTGCAGCAGTTGGTAGACGGGGTGAACACAGAAGACGGCAGGCAGCATGTTTACAATATTTGGAGTGGCTCCTGTATGAACGTTGTGAGGAAAAGGCAAGGAAACGTCATGCACGGATAACGCCGGAAACCACAGCAAAAAAAAAAGTTTAAATATAAGCAAAACCAGATCTGCATATCTCAAAGCCAACGAAAATTACACAGAAAATAAAGCTGCTGGAAGGTTCGGCCATCAACTGACAGTATACCACACCAAGTAATGGTGTACTTCTGGAACCAGAAGAAGAGACCGACCAAGTAAACCATGGACAGCGGCAATAACAGAGGCCACGGGAATCTCTATGAAGTCCAAAAACGGGCACTCTCCCACTGTTTATGCTTCACCTCGACATGGCAAGGTACAAGAGGAGCAAGATGAGATTACACTGATAAATTACGAATGCGAAAGGATAAATACACACAATATTGAGATTTTTTTTTTTTTTAGCATATCCTTTACAGGACTTAGCTGTCAACACCAGCATCTTTCAGCTGTATGTTGATCTCTTGGCAAGATTACGCTCAGTAGTTTGCCATTGCTTTCTGAGCGGCTGGCTCACATACCCCGTAAGTTACCGATACGATTCGAACCACTGCTGATTTGAACCGTCATCACGTTACCGACGAGAGTATACGAGATTACGGAGAAAAGTCCCGCAACAAAACAGGCAGAAGATGCAGCAGCACAAAGAGATGCCAGAGACCCACGCTAGAGACTCGCCAACCGTCAGTGCTTCCCATGTCACTTTCTCATACTATCTTAGGCTGGAGCGTGCCGGCAGTCCGGGTTAACATATCTACACATCCGCTTCAGTGAGGGTTCCAACACAACCACTGAGCCGACCGACATGCGAAAGTCATTGCTGCTGGTGGTTAACTGTCTCTTCTTACTTCAACGACTTTCATCTGACTTCTATCAGTGTCAAACAATACCGGGCAATTTCATGCCTCGTGTTATAGCGATACAGCGAGCATTGGTCGTGTGACGCCCAAAATGTGAACCCAACACATCATAAGTTTCATAAGTTCAATAAACTCGAATCCTTCGTTTACACTATCACACAATAATGACAAAATGACAACAACGATAAGAAAAGGGCAGCTACTTACTTATCCAAAAGCAATACAACGTCCATGGAGCATAGATACTCCTCTTGACTCTTAGCCACAACATACTGACTTTGAAATATATATCTCCGTTCATAACAGACGCACTTTAAATATCCACAGCTGTTGAGCGACCGCAAGCATGAATAATTGTGAAACTAAAGCCTTGCCTTACACATCCAATAATCATAAGCTTATCAACACACAATTGTCGCTGGTTACAACGGCCTGCTAACGCAGTACTATCAGCAAACAGGTTTTTTCAAAGATATAAGATAAGCGTCCCTCAATACGAGATATAAGAAAGCCGGCGGTTTGCACAGTGAGCCAAAGATCTAACGGGTAGGGTTCAGATACAAACAACTACGGAGATAAAAACAGGGCGTCAGACACGGACGGTTGTGTTCTCTCGCTTGTCTTTGTTCAACGAATATAGGCCTGTATATTACTTGGGCTGATAAGCGAGGCAATGAATCGTAACACGGTAATCTACCATGCATGTCGTACGAGACGACTAAGTGGGTTGGAACGAGCCTGGTTGAATAATTCCATATGAGCTGCTAGATCCAACCGACCAGGGTTGGTAGATCCAACCCCACAAAAGGTTCAGTTTGAGTTTTCTGAGGGCAAATGCTTCATTGTGAGGGAATAGGAAGAATGATAACAAGATGAAGGAATCAGAGGAGCAGGAGGTGATGGAGGAGATAGAAAAGAGGAAAAGTGGATTTAACTGTACACGGGTGTGTAACCACGCGGCACACACTGGACACACCAAATTATCACAACAGAACATCACAACGCTACCCATCGTAGGTTATGCTCAAGATTGCCCAATCTGCTTCACACGCGTGATCCGGGACTGTTTCCGGATCCGGTCAGGGATATGCACTACTGACGAGCTCAAATGAGGGCGAAACTCGAGTATAGTGCTTCCATATTGACGTGGATAGGCCTTAGGTTCATAACAGAATGCGATCGGCGTTGCCAGTAGTGGGTTGTGCTCAATATTTAAATTTCAAATCCCGAAACAACCACATAGACAATAGTATAATCAACATTTACTACCCACAAAATGCGGAAACAATAGTCATAGTTACATTAACCAATACACACATCTACTATCATATTCAGTCACGCGGCTATGACATCAATAAAGTATTTACCCGCACACTCAAACAAACATTGCATTCCTGTATACCAGATAAATATACATAGCTGATTATTACGCTGACAACGCATATTAACCGTCGTCTCTGACTCGCAAATAGAGTACTCTGTTGACAGTTTAATCTGAAGATTAGAATGCCTTCTCCAGGCCTGTCTTTTCTTTGATGTTATCAGTGTACGCAGAAATAACAACTTGGACCACATCAGCAACACTGGATTTAACTGTACATGTACCCGAGCAAAGCTAAACCGATGAACACTACCAGAAGAAGAAGGATGTTTCGACCGAAAGCGGAGATATAGCAGTTCTGCTGTAAACGGCACAACGCAACTACGACCAAAACAAATATCGGACGGACGACGAAAGAAGACGAAGAAAGAGTAAAAAGATGAGGAAGAAGTAAGTTAAAGTCTCCCACACAGACTAATTGGCCGTTTATATCATCTCAAAGTCCTCCCACACAGACTAATTGGCCGTCTATACAGTCACTCCGAGTTCCGTTATGACACCCCCAACTTATAGAGACCTGCGCCACCAGATGTGGCTGGAGAATGCCGAGCTCAAGCAGAAGTTCATAAAATCCCGAATTGATTTGGAATAGACGATAAATGTGTAAACAAGACTGCAAATACAGCATGAGCATGACATGAACACTAGGAAGTGCTGGTTGCTACCCAATTATGGATACTGTTGCTCTGCTCACAGTCCGTCCTCCTCCATCCCCTGATATATCTGAACGATCATGCTTCGTGTGGAGCATTCTCTGGTGGTGGTAATCATACATGGCTAGAACATTTTACTAGCTGTTTTTAACCAAGTCTGACACTGATATCCTGCCAGCTTGTTTTTAATGTCATTATTTCTTGTGAGAACCAAATGATGATTACAACCATGGTCAGACTGGGAGAACAGCAAGTTAAAAGAGGTGTGGCCAAACAAGAACACTATGCATGAAGTAAAAGAAAATTAATAAACCAACACAGAACTGGTGTCCTGAGCCGCTACACGCTGCGGGATTTGCTGAGGAGGGGAATGGAGCACTTATGGTCTGAGTGGTTCGATGTACAACGAGGACGATCTGTCAATTAATTAATTAACTATAAGCCCATCTATAGCCTGTTAATTTTTTTTTTCTGCCCCAATATAAAATTCCATATCTCAGTAACCAACTGAGGGGAAATTATGAGATTTACCTTATAACCTTATCATTATGTCCACCCAAGAAAAAAAATTTTGTTCTGGAGATGTACAGTAGATTTCAATGTTTGTTTATATGCGTTATATAATTTACGGCTCGGAGATTAAGTCCATAATTTTAAAAGTATTACAGCTTCACCAAGACACATCCACGCTTTTTTAAAATTGTCTCGTGGTTTCTGTTTTGGCACAAACTGCGCGCAGTAAAATTGGATTGTTCAGAGGTGTCTTCAGTGTGGGTTCTTTCATGAAACGTGATTATATAAATAAATATACAAATAAATATTACCATTAATATATATTAATAGCTAATATTTGAATGTGTGAATATTGTTCAATGGGATTGAATGTGAAATTGTGTACACTTCAAAGCATCGCTATGAAGTTTTACACATATTTTTGTCAAGAAGCTGATCGCAGAAAACTGTTTCATACTGTTACAAATCCCGAAAAAAGAAGTGTGCATGCATTGGGTTTGAGTAAACGGCCATTTCGTCGATGGGTGCAAGAATCTGGAATGAAACCAACACGCGATAAGCAAACAGTAGGTAGAAAGGCAATTGTAGACAGCTTTGACAAGGATGTCATCAGGCGAGTTATTATAAAAATGATGGATGCCAAAGAAACAGTGACTGTAAGAAAACTGAGGGTTTGGTTGAGAAAGAACAGTAACATAGAGCTATCCAAAACAACTTTGTGGAAAATTATAAGGACATTAGGCTTCACTTTTAGAAAGTACAAGGGAGGTAGAAATATCCTTTGCGAGCAACCGCATTTAGGAGCCATGAGAAGCAGATACCTACGTGAAATAGGGGAAATGCGCAAAGAAAATTATGATGTAGTGTATTTCGATGAGACGTGGATCAATGCGCACCACACAAATGAAAAGGAATGGCAATCAGTGGAAGGAAAGATAAAGCGTTATGTGCCCAGTAGTAAAGGACAGCGTTTGGTCATAGCCTATGCTGGTAGTACTCATAATGGCTTACTACAGAATGCTGGGCTCTTGTTCGTATCAAAGCATACAGACAATAGGGATTATCATAATGAGATGAATGGTAATGTATTTAGAGATTGGCTCGAGAATACAGTAATCATGGACAATGCATCATATCACAATGTTGTTGCCCAATAAGACAAAATACCTACGGCATCGAGCACAAAGGAAGCAATAAAGATATGGCTCTGAGGGGAAAATATACCATTTCCAGAAACATATTTCAAGCTACAGTTGTCCCTTGTAAAACAGGCGCAAAAAAAGCAAGAAATATCAAATCGACAAGTTGATAGAAGAGCATGGCCACAGGTGCTTGAGATTTCTGCCGTATCATTCTCATTTAAACCCTATAGACCTTGTGTGGGCTAAAATTAAAGGACAGGTGGCAGCTGCCAATACTACATTCAAATTGTCTGATGTCAAGATACTAACCCAGTCCGCGCTATTAAATATTGATAAAAGTTACTGGGGAAAAATGTGAGGACCATGTGTTGAAAGAGGAAGAGGACTATTGGAGAAAGGATGGATTGAATTTTATGCAACCGAGAGCAATCATCAACCTACTGGAATCATCCGACACAGATTAAGGTCTGAGCAGATCGCAGACCTAATCTACGTGCACACTTACTGGAATATTTTGCTCCAACTATTCAGATGAATTGCAGGCCCTAAACATTACTACATCAGCATAATATCAATGGCAACAGTTTGTATTCCACAGTGATGAATTTTCAATTCCGCAAGCCCTCAGCTGTGACAAACAACTGTATTTAAAAAAAACACACACACACACTAAACGCATTGAATACCAACAGAAGAGTAATATTGCGGTGGAAACTGACATATTGTGGCATAACAAGAAACGTGAGAGCAAACACGTTGTCAAATTAGGGGACAACACACGTGCATACGAATCAATCTATAAACTTCAATGAAAAGAGGACCAACATCTTGGTCGTTAAGAAGAAAGCCCACTACAGAGACACTGACAACTATTTTAATAGCGCAAAACAGGTAATTATGTTCTGTCTCTGAACGGTAAACAGCAGAGTAGACAATCTTTCACGAAGACTCAAAGCGGGTCTGTCACCCATGTGTACGTGTGAACAAACTACACAGACAGCTGAACAGATCCTTAAAAATGGAAACATGATGATTAAATTGCGGTATCATTTCTGGTCACTCCATGCACACATTAACGCACAGCTATTTGGAAGCTTTCGCGAACTCAATATAAAAAGCTAACATGAATACTTGTGTACACATTATTAACCAGCAGCTGAAGAAACAAGAAGGAAATGAAAAATAAGTTAAATATATTCCTTCTACTTTCCTGTCAATTTACACATTATTTACCCCATGCCTCTGTAAATTCTCTGTCTTTACTAATATTACACATTGCACCCCGCTCGGGATTCTCCTTGGTGAAGTGGTCAAGCCATCTGACTCGGACTCCGAAGGTTGCATGTTCGATTCCGGGCTGCGTCCTTCATTTCACGGGTGCATTTTTTCAGAGACTCCCGAGGGTCGTCGCTGGAGCTACGGAGTTCGTGCTTTGTGCAACGCTTTCCACGCTGCAGAAAGAGATTGAGCCATATGGAATAAAAAGCCGGTGCAATGCAATCGACCCTGTCAACTTTTAAGCTACTTCTTTTACTGCACCCACTCCCATACGAATCCGGATACGCCTTGTGTCGTCATCTCAATTGGCGGGGCATTCATTACTGTAAAAACAAGTTTGTTAGCCAGAAATCGCTAGTTTTTCACCAAAACATCAAACAAATGTCGCCGCTTTCGATGATTTAAGTTGCTTTTGGACCTATCAAAGACACATTCCTTCGGTGGGGGTAAATATAAGACGGCAGGAAAAATTTCATAACGATGCAACAGACAGTTTTCAAAATAATTGATCGTGAATGACGGCATTCATTTCTGGACATACTATAGTCAGCCCACCACACACCTATCCATTCATCCGTCTATCTCTCTCTCTCGGGCGCTAAGATAACGACCACGACAAATTCTCACAGTGGCCAAGACCTTGGGGGGAAACTCTTCACGGTGCAGCCGGTCCACAAGCTCCCAAGCCCAGCCAGTGATCCCGGGTTCGCCATGTCTCTCCGCACAAGTGAAGTTTCAGTACCTGTCTCGAACACCCCGATGGTTTCTGAACTTGGGGAGGAGGAATACTAGCCCGGCAAGACAGTTCCCATTGAAATACTACTTCGGTAGCGAGTTATTGAACAGACTGTGATGTCCATCTAGGAGAAGCTTCCTCTAACAGTCACCAGCATGTGGTCTACTTCGCTGACTGAATATGCCAGATTCCTTCTATACAAAAGTGTCGCACTAACATTTGTTTGGGAATGTTACTGGCCATTTAAACTGCGTCACGGTACATTATTGATGAGCACTCACAGAGGTAAAGGCAAGAAGTATACTTCAGTGGATAGACTTGATAATACAATACTGTAAAACTACAAATACGTCGGGATTTAACCCTGTCGTCTTCAAATGACCTATTCGCCTTGATGAAGCAACGAGCGTAATTTGACACAGATCAATCAGATATCCTGAAAAGCATGTGTCATAATCAGCTAGGTCTGTCACCCATCAGAAGCCACACCATTGGCATGAGGACAGAATTCCTACCCAGATGCAGGTACGGCACTATAGGTAGCAATTTTGGTCAATATTTAAACATTGGGTTTTTACTTATGAAATCATGCCAGTTAGACAGAGCTTGACAAGACGAATCCAACGGTATCTCAACCATGACTGTACGTTGATTCTAAGCGGAGTTATGAATTATATGGTGACGTAATTTAATACCAGGAAGTCCAATGATAAACTAAAAGATAAGTCAGATATTCTCGCAGCCCTAAAATTGGAAGCTGAGAAATTCTGCCTTCTATTACCGTGGCTTGTTTATTTGTAAACGGACAACGTTGTGCCATATATCATTGCGTCCGGGGCGACGAGGCCTACCTTGACGTATGCTTTGTTTTTCGATAGGATGGGCCGTGACCTAATTAACAATTTAAAATGGCCGCCAATTGTTTATTATTTGCCTTCTATTACCGTGGCTTGTTTATTTTTAAACGGACAACGTTGTGCCATATATCATTGCATCCGGGGCGGCGAAGCCTACCTTGACGTATGTTTCATTTTTTGATAGGATGTGTCATGACCTAATTAACAATTTAAAATGGCCGCCAATTGTTTACTATTTGCCTTCTATTACCGTGGCTTGTTTATTTTTAAACGGACACCGCTGTGCCATATATCATTGCGTCCGGGGTGGCGAGGCCTAACTTGACGTATTTTTTATTTTTTTAATAGGATGTGCCGTGACCTAATTAACAAAGTATGTATGTCCGTTCTTTATGCGTTCGCGAACGGTCCATCCGATTGAGATGAAATTTTCTACACGTTTTCTTTTCATTCCTGTGCAACTTTCTATCATAGTTATTTAGTTTTTTTTCGGCTACTTACTTACTAAAATTTAATATTTCATTTTTCATTATAATTTCTATATAGCAAGGGGACTTAACTCTAGAAAAGTTATTTCAAGGGGCATAACTTTTAATAACATTTCTATATATTTTATAGTCATATTGTTGCATCGTTTTCAAAGATTTATAAACTCTGTCTATAGTTATTTACAGGCATATGAGTTATAATAAATAATGATATAATCTTTAAGGCATTTTCAAAGTGTTCATAAAATAATGCATAATGCATAACATTGTAACTCATCTTTTTATGCTTAAAGAAGTTATCTACAGTCAAGTAGGTGATTAAAAACAGTTTTAATTAAAAATAATGGATGGTGTGTGGAAGGACATTATTTTAAGTCACTGTGCGCCAGGAGCTGGGCGAAGATAGATAGATAGACAGACAGACAGACAGATAGTCGGGAACGGGAGCTTATATGACTACTTATATGAATTAAATGAGATGCTCCCCACCAGGGACTGGGTGAAGCCGGGCCGGCTCAGACAGACAGACAGATAGACAGACAGACAGATAGACAGGCAGACAGATAGTCGGGAACGGGAGCTTATATGACTACGTATATGAATTAAATGAGATGCTCCCCGCCAGGGACTGGGTGAAGCCGGGCTGGGTCAGACAGATAGACAGACAGACAGACAGTCGGGAACGGGAGCTTATATGACTACTTATATGAATTAAATGAGATGCTCCCCACCAGGGACTGGGTGAAGCCGGGCCGGGTCAGCCAGACAGACAGACAAACAAGCAGACAGACAGACAGACTGATAGATAGATAGATCCCCTCCAGGGACTGGGCGAAGCCGGGCTGGGTCAGCTAGTACATTTATATTAATTAGGCATTGGTGAATTTAAAAAAAAAAAACACACACACAGAGTCAGACCGTTGTGATAAGGCTCCTATATCACCAACATCCAATAAACAACCTACTAACTTTTATAAGCAAATGTGTCCCTTGAAAAAAGAAGTCTATAAGAGCTACATCGTGCTAATTCTAATGTACGGGAGCGTATCATGGACAATTAGTAGACACCTGAGGCATTATGTAGATGTGAAGTTTTGGTTTTACAGAAGAATGACAAAAACACCATGGATGGATACAAAGAGTAACGAAGATATCTTGAAAGAAGGTAAATCACAAACATAATTGGTTACTTCCATCAGAAGTCCACATTCTTTGGATATGTCACGAGAGAGGGGAAAGCTACAGTACGTGGTGACGACAGGAATGTTGGAGGAGAGGAGAGGAGAGACAGGTGGGGGGGGGGGGGGCAAGAGAGAAGATGCTGGACAGTTCGGCATCATGGCATGGGGAACATCGCTGTCAGAAATGGTTTGCAGTATGCGAACATAAAGCTGTCAATAGACATGATCACCAACACTACACGGCATCAATTATAAGCAAATGTGCAGTACATGAGACAGAATGCTGTGAACAAACATGGTCACCAATGGCACGGACTATAAGAAGAAATAGCAGTTTTGCTGTATTTCAATAGAGCTATGTGTGGCTGGAATGTTTCTAACGATGCTACTTTAACAACCATAGAATCAATATTCGCTTTTCCCGCAGCTCATGTTTGCCCCTCTTGTCTAAGGTCAATAATAAATTATATATAGTAGAAAGCGATAACTGACAACTGCAAGCACAGATGTGCTGATACAAAATCAATTGGCTGTATGTGAGCATGCCCATTTTAGCATGGTCTGAATCAATGACGTTTCAATAAACAACTAGGCCATGTAATGCCATTATTAGAGAGCGTGGGTAATGGCAGCAGCCGGCTGTAACTTTAGTCAGCGTTTTCTGCCTTTTATCTTCCAATCGAAGAAATATAAAAGCATTTAGTGTAGGGCAGATTAATAAAATAAAACGGAAAACAGAGGACGAGTAAGCGACAAGCCTTCATTACCAAACAAAGACAAGAAAACACAACAACACATAAACCACGTAGATGAGACCACAGTGACCACATTAAGGCATAATAGTTAGTTGCATATCCATTACAGGACTTCGCAGTCAATCCCGACATTATTTGGCTGTTTGGGATTTCTTGGCTAACCCCTCAAGTAGAAAATGTTAGCTGCAGCATGCAATCAACCCATGGGCTAGTCTAAAGAATAGTTACATAAATAAATACACGTAGTATAGTTTGGCACTCACAGAAGGAGAAGAAAGAAGTAGTGACTAGAGGATGCACTAGACAACATAACATTTGAAAGCTATAGTTACCGACCGGGATTCGAACCTGTCACCTCCAAATGGCGGCAGCGCCTCGCTGCAGGAACAAGTGTATTTCGACGCATGACGTTATGCGTCTAAGCGCTAAACTATACTACGTGTATTTATTTATGTAACTGTTTCAGTGACCTCAACTGGTTCCCAAATTGATTTCTTTAATCTAAGGAGAATCTTCAGCAAGAAGTATGAGAAAGCCGTAAGGAGTCTGGATGGCCAGCTTACACTCCTCTCACCTGAATTATCAGAACCATGTAGAGACTGGGATATACAACAAGAGTGTGGAGCTGGTGGAGAGAGCTAAATAAATGTGAAGCGAGTCGGGCGGTGCGGGAGAGACGCTGACACCGGGTAAGACAAGTCACATACTGAGAACACCTGTTAATAGTGCAACTAGAAATCCCGAAGCCCACGGGGCAAAAGAAATAGCAGGAGACAGACAAGCCACACGGAGAAGAAGACTACAGAGATGAATAATATGGAGCACATGGAGGAAGCTTCATGAGACGGCGACAGATAGGAGGGGTTAATGTGAGATGGTTGATAGCCTTATCTTCACTAGGGGAGAAGAAGAAGAAGAAGAAGAAGAAGAAGAAGAAGAAGAAGAAGAAGAAGAAGAAGAAGAAGAAGAAGAAGAAGAAGAAGAAGAAGAAGAATCAACACAGTGGTGTTTAAAATCGAAACAGAAAAGAAATGAAAACACAATGTACGCATTCTTTAAATACAAACATTTAAAAAAAAAATAATACATGTACACGAAAATTAGTGGAGTGTGTGAGAGTGTGTATGTCTGTGTGTGTATCTGAAGGCCATTGTTCCATTGAGGGAATAAAAGTCAGAAGGCGAGGTGTGAGAATACAACATAGGTTCTGTTATGCTTGGTGGCGGCCACAATATGAAACATGCAGACTACATCGTCTCCTTGGTTGGCTTCAAATGTATTGTCTACAGCTGCAGTGTTGCCCCTTGTGTAAACCTCGCTGTCTGAAACGTGGAGACAATGTTGACAATACTAAAGGGCAAGAGGCCATTCTTTTTTCTTTTTTTTTAAAATACATCACATGTGCATTCAAAGACGCGGAGGCACAGGCCTTTTTTTTTTTTGGCATATCATATTTACAGGAAACTGCAGTCAACGCCAGCATTTTTTTTTTTCCGGCTGATGTTGATGTCTTGGCAACTTTTACGTTCAGAAGTTTACCACTGCTTTCTGAACGACCGGCTCACATACCTTTCCGTAAGAAACCAACGCGACACGATCCGCTGCCGAATCTCGCGCAGCTGTGTTTCGTAAGTGGGCATACGGGATTACGAACAGCGTCCTTAAGATCCTCATCAGGGAGACCGGCGCAGGCCTACAATGAGCTAATGAGACATACGCTGACAAGAAGAGAAGAGAAGAGAAGAGAAGAGAAGAGAAGAGAAGAGAAGAGAAGAGAAGAGAACTTCAACGTCAGACTTCTGCTCTAATGAGAGAGCGCAGTTCGATGATCCTAAAGTATTTTGTGTGATCACATCTACAATTTTTGTTGCCGAGTTTTTATGCGAATTCAGCCGGCTGCACCAAACCCAACAAGCACGCCAGGTAGAATATGTACATGAGTGTATTCTAATCTGGTTCTGTGCCAGATGACATGTCCTCTGGCTGGGGCGGTACTCATGTTACATGTGCATGTTAGTACTAAATGTCAGTCGCTGAACAACATGCAACTGATTAACACTGGAGACCAGCAGGGTGGGAACGTTGTACTAGAGTAGACGTTTCCAAACCACGGCGCGCAGGCCACTTGTGGCCCGCCAGCTGTCAGAAAGTGGCACGCGAGGCCTCGAGCAGTCATTTTCCACAATGATCGTTATAAAAAACAAGCACCGTTCCAGACTCACCGACAGTAACCTAGCTGCGCTTATGACTTTGAGCACAACAGATTTGTGATCAGCCATTGATAAACTGGCATCTGAACTTAAGTAACTGGTTATGAAGATCAGTAACAATTATAAATTAATTACATTAATAGCGAGTTTCGAAACTGATTTAAAATTTCCGTTAAGAAAGGTAAGAATGATATTGCACGACTTTTATAATTTTATAACGTTGTGGCCCACTTAACTACCGAAAATAGTAGATATGGCCCTCTGCTTGAAAAGCTTGGGAACCACTGGCCTAGAGTCTACATGCCCTGTCAGTGGCGGTCCTGGAATTAAGTTGTATTACAGTGATGACTACAGTGAGGTCTTGGGAGTTGGAATGACAGAGGGAAGACACATTCCGTTCTACAAATGTGTGTGCAGAACAGAGAACACCCTGCTTGGCTGTAAAGTTACACGCGTAAATAACAACACGTTTTTTTTTATGATGAACTATGGGACGGAAGAAGAAGAAGAAGAAGAAGAAGAAGAAGAAGAAGAAGAAGAAGAAGAAGAAGAAGAAGAAGAAGAAGAAGAAGAAGAAGAAGAAGAAGAAGAAGAATATATAGCTAAAAGATGTGAGCCAAACACCACAAGAAGAAAACTAAGGGAACACACATTACTAATATACTGAAAAGCCAGAAACAAAACCTGAAAGTCAGGTAACAAAAATAAATCATAATGTTTAACTGAACCAAGTAGTGGAGCCAAGGGAACACAGTTCATGAGAATATTGTACCAAGAAAGAGATGTTGCGACATTACAAATGATAACAATAATGTAATAAATATAAAAAGTCAGGTCTTAGTCAGATATGACTGAGCTACCGCATGACAGCAGAACGGAAGAGCGCAATTGGGAGGGTACAAGCCTTATCCTGGTACGAGGAAATGCAGACTAAAGACAAAATTTCATGGCAAGGCAGACCAGGCCGTAAGCCTTGGTTGGCAGCTGGTCTAGGATCGAAGCTCCGACAGGCGAACAGTTAGAGCATTGCTTTGCTGACCCGACAGCTTCTGCAGCTTTTCTTGTTCCAGATGTATCGGTGGTACCATTCCTCTGGAGTGAACTAGGCAGGCCGAGAGAGGGATCATGCTGCATGGCCAACACATGGATTTCTACATTTTAGCCCAGGCTTTGCGCTGTGGAGAGGTATAGTTCCATCCCTGGTCTTAACCGGTCTCGGAATCAAAGTGAGAGATAGCAGTTACGGGTAGTACAGTAATAATGATAGGAAGCTTACTGCCAAAACAAAAGTCCTCGTCTACCAAGCCTGTGTCCTCAGTACTCTTCTTTATGGCAGTGAAACCTGGACAACTTACTCACGCCAAGAGAAACGTTTAAACAGCTTTCATATGCGGTGTCTGCGAAGAATACTTGGTATTAAGTGGCAAGACAAAATCACAAATACTGAAGTATTGGAAAGATCAGGTTGTGTGACGGTGTATTCCATGCTCAGTCTTCGTAGACTTAGATGGATAGGACACGTTAGGAGGATGGATGATGGTAGAATACCAAAGGACATCTTTTTTGATGAATTACAGACGGGTAGGAGATCTCAGGGTCGGCCTCTACTACGATACAAAGATGTGTGTAAGCGGGACATGATTGATACAGGCAGTGATAATGCACAATGGGTGCACGTCGCCGCTGAACGTGTTGCATGGAGGGCAACTATCAGAAATGGAATAAAGACAAAGGAGAAAATGATTGCAGATAAAACACACACAGAGCGTGAGAGACGTAAGATGGTGCAAAATGGTGGAAATGACCATGTTTTCACATGCACCTACTGTGGGCATACATTTGCAGCAAGAATTGGCCTTACCAGCCACACTCGCCACCGCCATGGATCGTAGTTATTGCCATATGACAGTTATTAAGCCTTTTTGAAGCACAATGTACCAAACTATCGTCTGTCAAGACGGAAAGGTGCCAATGGAGTAATAATGATTAATCTACACAAGCCAGATTTGTGCTCACCAACTCTTCTGTCCATTGTGGAATCGTTTCACACAGGCATGAAGGGTATAATCAAGTTTGATGGTGCAACTTCAGAAGAGTTTGAAATCAAGAGTGGAGTTAAGCAAGGTTGTGTACTAGCTCCCACCCTCTTTGGAATATACTTTTCACTTATACTGAAATATGCCTTTCATGATCAGGATGGTGGTATATACATTCACTCACACTCAGATGGCGGCCTCTACAATGCTCAGATATTGAAGGCCAAGACCAAAATTAGGAGGGTATTGATCAGAGAGTTGCTTTTATCAGATGATGCTGCAATTACGACCCACTCTGTGGAAGAATTGCAATTTCTACTATTTGCATTCTCCAATGCTTGTTCTGAATTTGATTTAACAATTAGCAAAAAGAAACACAGATTATGTCAAAAGGTGCACAAGGGGTACCATCAATCTTTATTGATGATGCTGAACTAGAGATAGTAGACCATTTCACATATCTAGGATCAGAATCAGATTATCTCTACCCCGGGAAGGTTAACCCGGTCAACAAATGCCCGCAGAAGTCGGATGTGTCGGCCTAACGGCGCAAGAACGCAGCTCTGCTGTAAACAGGCACAACGCAATCACATCCGGGGAAAAAACTCCGGATGAACGAAGAAGAAGAAGATTATCTCTAGATCAGAAAATCAACATCAGGATTGGCAAGGCAGCAACAACAATGAACAGGTTAACAAAAGGAGTCTGGGAGAACAGGAAGCTTACTGCCAAAACAAAAGTCCTTGTCTATAAAGTCTGTGTTCTTAGTACTCTTCTTTATGGCAGTGAAGCCTGGACAACTTGCTCACACCAAAAGAAACATGTAAGCAGCTTTCATATGTGGAGTCTGCAAAGAGCACTTGGTATTAAGTGGCAAGATAAAATCACAAATACTGAAGTATTGGAAAGATCAGGATAGTGTGACGATATATTCCACGCTCAGTTTTCGTAGATTTAGATGGATAGGGCACATTAGGAGGATGGATGATGGTAGAATACCAAAGGATATCTTTTTTGGTGAATTACAGGGTTGGCCTCTACTACGATACAAAGATGTGTGTAAGCGGAACATGACTGATACAGGCACTGATAATGCACATTGGGAGCAAGTAGCCGCTGAAAGTGTTGCATGGAGGGCAAATATCAGAAATGGAATAAAGACAAAGGAGAAAATTATCACAGATAAGTCACACACCGAGCGTGTGAGACGTAAGATGGTGCATGTTGATGGAAATGAATACGCGTTCACATGCATCCACTGTGGACAAACATTTACAGTGCGAATTGGCCTAATCAGTCACATTCGCCACTGCCAAGGGTTGTAGTTATGCCTTTTTGAAGCACAATGTTAAAAAGCTATCGTCTGTCAAGTCGGCAAGGTGCCAATGCAATAAATATGAACGAGTGAGTCAACATGTCTTATTTGTTTCCCTATTACTGTACAGCGCACCCACTGAGGACACCAGTTAAAAGCATCAGTATAAAGTCCTTCCTCTGAAACCCCCAGTGGAGAAGAAATATAGGAAGAGCAAACATGGAGATGGCTTATGTGGAAAAGATATGGAAGGAACTACAAGAGATGGTGCAGGACACAAGAGCTAGTCATGAGATAACTGAAGGCATGTGATCCACTGGAGAATACACGGTATAAGAAGACGTCACATTTAGAGATTGGTATAAATCCAAATTATATATGAAAGGCAGAAGATGAAATGATTCGGCCATCTCGTTAGAATGCAACACCATCAACTACCAGCACTGGCACTACATCAAAGAAGATCTGAAATGAGAGCAAAAGAATGACACTACCCAGTGTCACCCATCCGGCGCTGAAATGTCAACTTTTCCTCCCCACGACTGATGATAATGATGATGATGTCTGAATCAATGTTCATGATTTACAAACAAGTCACACAAAAACAAGGAAAATATGGTTATAAGGGACTAAATAGGAGGGGCTTAACTGTAGGTATCCAAACCCCATGGGGACACAGGAAGCTGGTGATAATATGGGATTTGCATGTCGGTAACACCAACAACTGCTGAAGCTGAATTCTACTCTGACTGTATCAAATAATTGCAAAACTCTCAATGAGTTGTAGCCAGCTTGTGAATTAGTGAAGTGATGTGTATTTCAGGTGTACGGTGGCTAGTCAATAAGTAAGTCACACAGTTCTGTGGGATGACAGGTAAATGTAGTTGGTGTTTTATACAGGTGTCATTAGGTGATAGCAACATCGAACTTTATATTCCTGTTTGTCAGGTGCGCAGCACATAAACAAAATGGAGACTGTACTTAAGAAGTGTACAACCAAAGAGCAATGTGCTGTTGTGCATTTTTTGTGGGCAAAAGGACTGCCTGCAAAGGGCATTCATAAGGAAATGTTTCCTGTGTATACTGACAAATGTTTGTCCCGTACAGCGGTGCATAGCTGGGTAGAACAATTTTCTCAAGGGCGTGAATGACGCCGAAGTTGAATGTGAAGTGAAAAAAAAAATAGAGCACGCAGTTCTATGCAGCTGGTTTGGGAGGACTGAGAAAACGATGGGATAAGTGCATCAATGTTGGTGGAAATTATGTTGAGAAATAAAGGGACAATATATGTATAAAAATAAACTGTTTCAAATTGTTATCATAGTTAGTTATTTTTCTACAGCCATTTGTGACTTACTTATTGACTTCCCCTCATAGTCGCTAGCTTGTGAATTTGTGATGTGTTGGTGTGTATTTCAGTTGCAGTAACTAGCTTGTGAATTTGTAATGTGTTGGTGTGTATTTCAGATGTAATAGTTAGCTTGTGTATTAATGATGTGTTGATGTATATTTACACTGCAGCTAGCTGATGTATTAATGATGAGTTGATGTGTATTTCAGATGTAGTAGTTAGCATGCTATTATTGATGTGTTGATGTGTACTAAAGTGATACCCATTTCAGGTCTAGGTCAATCTGAAAGCCAAGTAAAGTTGTTTTTAAATTTTGTAGTACTCTTGATGTAGTTTCAAATAAATGACACCAGGATGACAAGCAAGACACTGTCTCCTACCCAAGATCCCAACAGAAACAAAATATAGACGTTCAAGACTGTGTGGGCTTTCCCCTTCTTTATCCATACATTGGGGCACAAACCTCAACCAACTCACCCCAAGCCATCATATCTTGCTATCTCACGTCCCATCTTGCCATCTCATGTCCCATCTTGCCATCTCATGTCCCATCTTGCCATCTCATGTCCCATCTTGCCATCTCACGTCCCATCTTGCCAGATCACATCCCATCTTGCCAGATCACATCCCATCTTGCCACCTCACATCCCATTTTGCCACCTCACGTCCCATCTTGCCATCTGACTTCCTATCTTGCCATCTGACATCCCATCTTGCCATCTCATATCCCATCTTGCCAGCTCACATCCCATCTTGCCACCTCATATCCCATCTTGCCACCTCATATCCCATCTTGCCAGATCACATCCCATCTTGCCACCTCACATCCCATCTTGCCACCTCATATCCCATCTTGCCAGATCACATCCCATTTTGCCACCTCACATCCCATCTTGCCATCTCACATCCCATCTTGCCACCTCACGTCCCATCTTGCCATCTCACATCCCATATTGCTATCTCACATTCCATCTTGCCATCTCAAGTCCTACCTTGCCATCTCACATCCCATCTTGCCATCTCACATCCCATATTGCTATCTCACATTCCATCTTGCCATCTCAAGTCCTATCTTGCCATCTCACATCCCATATTGCTATCTCACATTCCATATTGCTATCTCACATCCCATATTGCTATCTGACATCCTATCTTGCCATCTCACATCCCATCTTGCTATCTCACATCCCATCTTGCTATCTCAGATCCCATCTTGCCACCTCACGTCCCATCTTGCTATCTCACATCCCATCTTGCCACCTCACATCCCATCTTGCCACCTCACATCCCATCTTGCCACCTCACATCCCATCTTGCCATCTCACATCCCATCTTGCCATCTCACATCTCATACTTGCCACCTCACATCCCATCTTGCCATCTCACATCCCATATTGCCATCTCACATCCCATCTTGCCACCTCACATCCCATCTTGCCATCTCACATCCCATCTTACTATCTCACATCCCATATTGCTATCTCACATCCCATCTTGCTATCTCACGTCCCATCTTGCCATCTCACATCCCATCTTGCCATCTCAAGTCCTACCTTGCTATCTCACATCCCATCTTGCTATCTCACGTCCCATCTTGCCATCTCACATCCCATCTTGCCATCTCAAGTCCTACCTTGCTATCTCACATCCCATCTTGCTATCTCACATCCCATCTTGTATCTCACGTCCTATCTTGCTATCTCTGGTCCTATCTTGCAATCTCACGCAGTTAAAAATGGCTTCCCCATATGATTCATTTCTGTCTCTAATTCCCTTCTCCACATGTTTTAGGTCTTCCTCTTTTTCATTTGTCCTTTGGGTTCCACTAAAGGACTTTCTAGTTGTACTACTCTCAGCTCATCTTAATGTTCTTTACTAAGCATTAAAAACAAACAATACTTCAAAAAGTGTTCCCCCCCCCCCCCCACCCCACACTTTTTTTTACAGCCATGGATAGTGTAAATATTGGGTTTTGTAAGCGAGACTGCATGGCTTAAAACTCTTCCCATTAGAGAACTAACTGACACAACTAGCTCCTGAAAACATCTCATCAATGTGTATTAACACACCGATAACTGTTTACAGCCTGCAATTTTCCCAGCAAAAACATGAAAGCAGAAATGCGGATATAAACTTAAAAACAATGCGTTATGGATGAAACAAGAAAAAAAAAAACACGAATGGTGCAGAAATACTAGAAAAAAAAGCATTAGCAACTAGGCGAATTGTATTAACAAGCTACATGAACGGAACGGGTTAGCTAAGGTCAAGAAAATGTGTTTTTACTCACCTTCACCCAAATCGAAGCGAAACTTGCTCCCCTTAAAAACTATGCACACGATAAGCTTCTTCTTGAAGGGCAAGCGGTTAATGAGTCGTACAAGTTCCCTGTAGATGGAGAGAATGATATCCCAGGATATGGGCAGCAGTGACTGGCTCTCTGGGTACTTCTGAACGACCCTGGTCCTTTCACACGGGGTAGGAACAGTAGCTTGCCATCGAGATGATAAACACGATGAGGACGACGATGTAGATATTGATGCTGGTGATCTATGGTCGTCTTTCCGTCCCACCTCCATATTTGTTGTCTACTGCCGCCAGTTGGCAGCAGAAGAATGAGCCCGCGAGCTTTCGTCTCGGGGAATAAGCGGCAGAGAAGCCAGAGCAGTGAAGGGGTGCAACGGTTCCAGCACTGGCCCGCTGTTCAATAGCCTGGTATACCGGGACTCGGGCGGCCTCGCTGGTCGATCTGGCGCTCACCCGCTCTGCTAAAAATGGGGGAGTGCGGGCAAGTTCATTTACCGAAGGAGTATGAAGGCTGACGATGTCGTATCACAGAGTTCAAAGCTTCCATTATATTTTATCCCCCATTTCTTTTCCACACCCACAACGTTTCTAACCAGTCAACGTAAACAATTTGTGGCCGTTCTAGCTGTCTAAGTGCCTCAGCATACTCCTTGTTCTCAGTGGTGTGAAGGCGCCACTTATACAGACTAGTTCGAATCCCACGTGCATACAGCTTTTACATTTTGCCGTTGTCTGCTGCGTCCTCCACCACCTACTGATTTTGTCTATTCTGCGTGTTGATATTAATTTTTAATACACGTCTTTGGATGACGCCGGTGTTCTAGTGTAAGAGATCCGCGGGCGACAGGTATATTCAGAATGAACAAACGTAGTCAGTTGCTGCAATTATGAACAAGCGTCGTCATATGTCTGATGTGAACCAATGCAAGAAGATCAAAGCTGCGGCGACAGTTCACAATGTAGTGCCACAGCAGGGGGGATAATTAATAAAATCAATATGAAAGCCACCACCCAGCATAGATGTTTATACAGGTAGGCGTGAAATTAGGCCACAAAGCTCTGCAACGTAAACAAATATTTTAATCAACAATTGTTAGCAATACTTTCTACTCTACAGAAGAAAACTTACGTAAATGTACCATTTAGTATATTACACAAAGCTGTTTAAGGTTAGCGGCCGCGTAGAGCTGTGGTGCACTTGACTGCTACCCGGCTGTTCCTAGGTGGTTTTAAAAAAAAACCATCTCTTTTTTTTCTTGACCACATCATGGTCATCCATGGAGTTCCGACTGTCCTGTACAAATATGGGGCTACACCGTGAACCCAACAGGATAAGATCAAGGGGCGTCTACTGTGTTACCTTCTTAAAAGTTGTTGCATATCCTTTACAGGACTTAGCAGTCAACCCAAGCATTTATTTACTGTTCGTGATTCCTGTTCAGTAGTTTGCCATTGATTTCTGAACGACCGGCCTCCCACACAATTTCATTTAAAAAAATCAACGGAAGGTGGTCTGCTGCCAAATCGCCCACAGCTGTGTTTTGAATGCGGGTATGCAGGATTACGAATTGCGTCCGTAACTGTTCGCACTATGTAACCTACATCAGCCATTGAGTGCAATTTGGTCATGATAGTATGAGAACAGTTACACATTCCCAACACGTTAGAGACAGAGTGGCTTAGACTTGCAATGTCTATCTCTATCTCTAGTAGACCTGATGTCGTTCATCGTTCTATCTTGACCAGCTGAGATGTTAGCGACATCACAACAGTCCAACGTGCCTCGAAACCAGAGGAAGGCTAACCTCATTAAAAAATGCTCGCTGAAGTCGGAAGTGTCGTCCTACGGGTGGCAAACTAAAAATTGACACTACGCAATTACGTCCGAGTGAAATGTCTCGCCCGAATGTCTCTCGTGCTAGGAACAGCTCTGACTACCTAGTTTCCGAATGCCGCTCTTGTTCGGAACAGCTCTGACTGGGTAGTCTTCCGAATGTCTGTTGTGCCTGGAAAAGCTCTGATGGGCGCAACGACAAGCACATGTCCGAAAACTCGCTGAGTGGATGCCGTCTGCAAACCTGTCTGGTTTGTGCGGGAATGACCCGGGGAAACGAAGTGACCAATATATTGAAGTGAGGATTTAAAGCAGCCATGAGCAGGACGTGACGATCTCCCTCGGTGAGCCCAGATCCAGGGCGTTATGTGTCGGCCCTGCAACTATGGAAGCAACCTTGGATGGCGGAAAATGCTATGGACTGTCCCTGCCTTCCTTTGAGGGATGACCGTTGTCTTCGACCGTTCAACCTTGGCCAGCATGGTTGCAGATGGCACCACAAAAGTGAGAGTCCTCCCAGGAATGCTACCTGGTCAAAAAAAGCACGCTAAAGTCGATGTGTTGGCCTACGGGTTTCGGCCCAAGGGCGCATAACAGACACACCGCAATCACATCTGAAAAAACAACGAAAAGAAGAAGAAGAAGAAGAAGAAGACAAAGAAAAAATGTAAAACCCAAATGCAACATCAAAGTAAATGGAACGAATCTGAAACAAGTCAATGTATTTAAGCATTTGGGTACTTTAATAACAGCAGATGGAAGATGTATTAAAGAACTTAAATGTAAAATAGTATAAGCAAAGGCAACATTTATCAATGATGAAGAATATTCTCTGCAATTTATCTTTGTCCCTCGAAGTTAGTAAAAGAGTTCTTAAGAGCTATACTTAGCCTATCCTAAAGTACAGGAGCAAATCACGGATAATTAGCTGACAAGTGAGGAATTATATGGAAGCTGCGATGATGTGGCTTTATAGAAGGATTATGAGAACACAGTGCACAGACAGAAAGAGCAATGAAGATATAGTGAAAGAGGTTAATTCACAAACAGAAATGGTTACTTGCACTAAAAGAAAAGTCCACATGCTTTAGCCATGTCATGAGAAGAGAAAAGCTGGAGGTTGTCATCATACTGGGAAGGTTGGAGCATCCCCTGTGCATCCTCTTCTCACCTATTGATTCATATGTGGATTTGCACTCCAGACAACAGATCACATACTCCATGACTGCTTCAAATACAACATATCTAGACAAACCATCTGGCTGGAGAAACAACCATGAGTGAACGTATAAAAACTGCCTCTTGCCATTTTCCTTGCCGCATGCCCAAGATGTCAGCGTTGTTGTGGTATAATAAAAACGTCCCTACCCTTTCCTATCTATGGACTCCCTTAAAAATAAACAAACCCTTACAATTACTGTTTAAGTAACTTACTTAATGTAGGAGAAAATAAAACAGCGATAGACTGACCGTGGCACAGCTAAATTTATTTTGGCTTGTTTTCTCTCCCGTATCTGGCCAATCCTGGCGAGGGGGAAAACAAAGACTGAAGCGGCCATTTCTAGTCAAGAGAACACACAAGAAAGTCGACCTTTCCCTTCGGGGAGAAGGTAGTTTGTTTTAAAACCATGATTCTCTTCAAGCTATTGGTATGTTATCTACATTATTAAGATATATTTATGTATTACATTGACCAGTATGTTTAATTAAGAATTAGTTACAATTCTCTTAAACCAGGCTGGATGATGTTTACTAAGGAAACACAGGTGGGCGCCACGCTGTAATTTTTCCTATGTCTTACAATTTCAAATCCTTATGTTAATATCTTTTATAGGCATTATGAACTTATATCTAACTTTATAATCTACGAATATTATGTGTACTACAGTGTATTCAGCTCCACGGAGGAGATATGTGGTGAATTTATATGGACATTAACTGCTTTGCACTGGAGAAGAATAGTTAGTTAGTCGACAGATCATCCTCGTTGCACATCGAACCATTCAGTCCATAAGTGCTCGGATCCCCTCCTCAGCAAATCCCGCAGCGTGTAGCGGCTAACGACGCCAGTTCTGTGTTGGTTTATCAATCTTCTTTGGCTTCCTGCGTAGTGTTCTTGTTTGGCCACCCCTCTTTTAATTTGCTGCTCCCGCAGTCTGGCCATTGTTGTAGATTCACAGTCATCACTTGGTTCTCGCAAAAGTCTCACTTCTCGTAGAGCATTCAGAATGTCAGCCTGGTCCATGGCGCGTCCGCCCTCCACAGTAGCCTCACCTGCGAGCTTGTCAGCCCGCTCATTTCCTTGTACTCCCGCATGACCTGGCACGAAGATGAAACTAATCTTTGCCAGCCGAGACCGCTTCAGAGGCAGCAACCACTCTCTTCGGATCGACCCCTCCTCTATCCTCTTGATCATGTTCATTGAGTCGCTAAGGAAACAAGCCCTAGTGAATGTCTGTGTCTCGAGCCATGTTATTGCTTTACTTACTGCCATGACTTCCATGGTCATGCTACTTGTGGTTTCAGTGAAAGCACCAGAGTCCTCCTTCACAATTCTCCCTCCGGCCCGAGCTGTAAAGGCCCATGAGCTTCTCACATGTCGGACGACCGACCCATCTGTGTAGATGACCGCGTCACCGTCTAGCGAATTCTCGAAAATCAACGCTTGTACTTCAGCCTCAACAGCAGCCAGATTTTCTTGTCTGCATTTTCTATCTAGTTGGATGCAAACTGAAAAGGATGTGCAGAAGTCTGTTGGCACTTGCACCCACTCCTCGCCAGGTTCTAAGTCCTCAAGTGAACACACCTGGAGAAGAATACCCATCCGCAATGCCTAAATGAACACTATAATTAATTAATTTAATTAATAGTATCAACTGTTTTCATGTGTGTGTTTTTTTTTCTTCTATGACATATAAAGAGTGTTAGTGTGTAATGAGGTATAACCAATGATGGTTAAGGTAAATAGTATTTTGACATCAACTCATTATTTTTAAATATGATAATTGTACATGGTGTCAGAAACAAAAATATATATGTTGGGTTTCTGCACCTAAACCAATGGGATTTTATCTAGGTACAATGAGTCGAGTAAGCAGAAGAACCAATTTGTGGTTGTTGTGTTGTTTGTAATAACCTGGTTTTTTTTCTGGGGTCACTGGGTACTATGTTGTAATACTGCATATCATTCCCATGCCTGTCTGAAAATGCATAGTGTTTATTACACATCTATATATGTAATTGCAGATCTTGAGTTAATACCTGAACTGTTTGTCCAAAAGTGTTGTGTACATCAAGTAAATGTGGTGTCCAACAAGTGGTTGTTTATATGTTGTGAGCAATCAATATCCTTCTAGCACCATAGATAATGTAAAGGGTGATGAAGTGGGAAGGGAAACCTACACACAGATGCCATTGTTTCAAGGATGGAACTCTTTCCTCCTGGGATTTGTGGTAAATATCCCTGATCACCCTGCATTCTTACCAGTGACAGAGAATCAATAATACCCCCTAGACATTTTAACGAATCATTCTCAGGAATTGAAATCCACATCCCACAGTTGTCTACCTTCCAATTTGTATTGCCTCTTCTTCCAGAAACCACACCTTCCAAGACTGCTCCCTCCAAGCCACTGGGATGTTTAATCTATAGTCTGTCCGGAAATTTATGCCTTCATTCAAGATCAATTATTTTGAAAACTATCTGTTGCATCGTTATGAAATTTTTCCAGCCGTCTTATATTTACCCCCACCCAAGGAATATGTCTTTGATATGTCCAAAAACAACTTAAATCATTAAAAGCGGCATCATTCCTTTGATGTTTTGCTTAACAACTAGTGATTTCTTGTTAAAAAAGTTATGTTTACGGTAATGAGGACCTGCAAATTCAGATGACAAACAAAGGCGTATCTGGATTCGTATGGGAGTGGGTGCAATCAAAGAAGTAGCTTACAGTCGACAGAATCGGCTGCATTGCACCGGGTTTTTATCCCATATGGCTCAGTTTCTTTCCGCAGCGCGGAAAGCGTCGCACAAAGCACGAACTCCGTAGCTCCAGCGACGACCCTCGGCAGTCTCTGAATAAAATGAATGACGCGGCCCGGACAGACAGAAAGGTAGGTAGGTAGGTAGGTAGGTAGGCAGAAAGATAGGTGGGTGGATGGATGGCTGGCTGGCTGGCTGAGTGGGTGGATCGGTCGGTCGGTGGGTCGGTCGGTCGGTGGGTGGGTGGGTGGGTCGGCAAGCAGGCAGACAGACAGATAGATAGATAGATAGATAGATAGATAGATAGATAGATAGATATCGGTAGGTCGGTCGGTTAGTGGGAGGGTGGGTAGGCAGGCAGACAGACAGACAGATAGATTAGATAGGACAGACAGATAGATTAGATAGATTGATATCGGTAGGTCGGTCGGTCAGTCGGTGGGTGGGTGGTCGGGCCGGCAGGCAGATAGATAGATAGATAGATAGATAGATAGATAGATAGATAGATAGATAGATAGATAGATATCGGTAGGTCGGTCGGTTAGTGGGTGGGTGGGCCGGCAGGAAGGCAGACAGACAGACAGATAGATTAGATAGATAGGACAGACAGATAGATTAGATTAGATAAGATAGATAGATAGATAGATAGATAGATAGATAGATAGATAGATAGATATCTGTCGGTCGGTCGGTCGGTATGTGGGTGGGTGGGCCGGCAGGCAGGCAGGCAGACAGACAGATAGATTAGATAGATTAGATAGATAGATAGATAGATAGATAGATAGATAGATAGATAGATAGATAGGTAGATAGATATCGGTACGTCGGTCGATCGGTCGGTGGGTGGGTGGGCCGGCAGGCAGGCAGACAGGCAGACAGACAGACAGACAGACAGACAGACAGATAGATAGATAGATAGATAGATAGATAGATAGATAGATAGATAGATAGATAGATATCTGTCGGTCGGTCGGTCGGTATGTGGGTGGGTGGGCCGGCAGGCAGGCAGGCAGACAGACAGATAGATTAGATAGATTAGATAGATTAGATAGATAGATATATAGATAGATAGATAGATAGATAGATATATAGATAGATAGATAGATAGATAGATAGATAGATATCGGTACGTCGGTCGATCGGTCGGTCGGTGGGTGGGCCGGCAGGCAGACAGGCAGACAGACAGACAGACAGACAGACAGACAGACAGACAGATAGATAGATAGATTAGATAGATAGATAGATAGATAGATAGATAGATAGATATCTGTCGGTCGGTCGGTCGGTATGTGGGTGGGTGGGCCGGCAGGCAGGCAGGCAGACAGACAGATAGATTAGATAGATTAGATAGATTAGATAGATAGATAGATAGATAGATAGATAGATAGATAGATAGATAGATAGATAGATAGGTAGATAGATATCGGTACGTCGGTCGATCGGTCGGTGGGTGGGTGGGCCGGCAGGCAGGCAGACAGGCAGACAGACAGACAGACAGACAGACAGATAGATAGATTAGATAGATAGATAGATAGATAGATAGATAGATAGATAGATAGATAGATAGATAGATAGATAGATAGATAGATAGATATCGGTAGGTCGGTGGGTCGGTCGGTCGGTCGGTGGATGGGTCAGCCAACCGGCAGACATTCAGACAGACAGACAGACAGACAGACAGACAGACAGACAGACAGATAGATTGATTGATTGATTGATTTCCACCAGAAACCGGGCCTTGTCAGCTAGTTTATTTATATAATCACGTTTCATGAAAGAACCCACATTTGGAGACGCCTCTGAATCTTCGCGCTGTTTGTTTGAAAACGAAAGTCACGTGAAAATTTTGAATAATTTGGGTCGAATCTTGGGGAAGCTGTAAAACTGTTAAAATCATGGACGTAATCTTTAAGTCATAATTAATATACCGTATATAAGCTAACTTTGAAATCTGCTGTAAAATCTCCAGAACAAAAATTTTTTTGTTGGGTGGACATAATGATAAGGTTATATACTAAATCTCATCATTTTATCTCAGCCCGTTACTGAGATATTGAATTTTATATTGAGGCAAACAAAAAAACACACACTATAGCCAAAGTATTCCTTAATATAGCCAAAGTATTCCTTAATATAGCCAAAGTATTCCTTAATATAGCCAAAGTATTCTTTAATATAGCTAAAGTATGTGAAATGGTCCATAACTCACTACAGTTTACTGCCACAGGAAACATGTATGTGCTGAATAATTTTACTTTCAAATATTTGCAAATATAGACAATTTAATTCAAGTGAATCAAAGATGAAGAAGAAACTTTTACAATAAGTTACTACAACAGTAGCATTGTAGTAGAAGGTATATATGACCATTACTGTAACGAGTTGTTGCATATCCTTTACAGGATGTAGCAGTCAACGTCAGCATGTTTTGGCTGTTCATGATTCCTGGGCATGTTTACATTCAGTAGTTTGCCATTGCTTTCTGAACAACCGGAACCCATACCATTTCATAAGAAACTAATGTAAGGTGGTCTGCTGCCAAATCGCCCACAGCTGTGTTTCACACATTCGTATGCAGGATTACAAACTGTGTCCGTAAGCCCCATAACCACGGAGCCGGCACTGTAAAGAGAGTTCAACTTACAAGCTTACACAAGTGGCATACAAATAAATCATGATAATTCTGATAGATGGCAACACAAAGGACC
This sequence comes from Cepaea nemoralis, assembly GCA_014155875.1. NCBI lineage: Eukaryota > Metazoa > Mollusca > Gastropoda > Stylommatophora > Helicidae > Cepaea > Cepaea nemoralis. Next base: position 64,545 of record JACEFZ010008511.1, read on the forward strand.
AATTCATTTGTGGAGAAGTCAAATCAAAAGCATTTATAAACCATACTCTACAGAAGTACTAGTGATATTTTGATCAAGGACTCATACTATACACTATACAATAATACTATATGATATGTGACAGACAAATAGCAAAGAGCTGAAGAACCAAATGAATGTATCTTAGTAGATTACAGACAAATCTAAATCTTGCAGTCACCACACACAGCAACAGTGCCAACACATTTTTGTCACTATGTCAATTTCAGTTAGTAGATATCAATCAGTATTACTATTAGTAATAGTATCTAATATTTAACATAAATTACAAAGTAGCTGTGCATATTGCAAGAAACAACCTTTTTTTTTATTTTCAAAAGAGGTAAGAATTGGCACGCAGGCGCGTTTCCATTTAACCATTCCAGTTTTTATATTATATAACACAAATTTGAAATCCATGTTGATAAAGTTATTAAAGTTCATAAACACACTTTTGCAAGTAATTACTAATTCCGTAACCGTTTTCTCTCTTTTAGTAAAAGCAAAAGTGTAGTGTTACTTAGTTGTCTTGTATGTTATATTATTAAATATAATAATAATAATTAATATTATACAATGAATACTTATACAGATGTTGGACGCACAATTTTGAATTATTTATTATATATTAATTAATTCACCAAATAAATCAAATTAAAATCTACCAATTGAAAGAGACATTTTCATTTTATTGCTAGATTTAATTTTGCCAGCTCTGGGGATCTATCGGGTTGAATTATTGGTCACAATGTTCACCAAATTGTATAAAATAAACAGCAACGACTACATATGACAATGGCAATTCCGATCGCAATCAATTCCTGGACTGTAATTATTTAATAAGAAGACATTGTCATTGACAAGTGAAGTTATCTCAAATTAAACTGTTTAGTTTGATTTGTCGATGAAATTAACTAAACTAATCAGGGCAGAAAAAAAGCACATGAATCCTGTACTTACCAAAACAATGGTGTATAATTCGACATACAGGATTATAACACAATCTTTTGGAAAATGAAATAAAACACATAATAAACAGAGATAAAAGTAAAAGGTGACCAGCAGAAACTCCGACACGGTGGACTCATCGTCTGCACTGCCAGGTTTCGCTGCTTTCACTTGTTAAACGAAACATGCTCACATACAATTGTCTCGATTTCAGGAAAATAGAACCACTCATTTATACAGCTTGAATATATTATAAAGTTGTCTCGTTTGTTATGTAAACAAATTGTATTCTGTTAATTACTTTATTAAATGTATAATTTATTAACCTTGCTATATATTGTTCCTATATAGTTTGCCACGAGCTGGTACAGTTGATTGTTCTAATGATTATTATGCCACATGGCATACCATACTAGATGTGATATTTTTCTATTTCAGACACTTCATTGACAGTATACCACAACAAACAATGATGTGCTGACCAAATGGAACTAGAAGAAGAGCCCGGCCATATAATCAGTGGACAGGTGGAATAACAGAGTCCAAGGAAACCCCGATATAAGAAGCCCATAAACGGGCACTCTCTCGCTGTTTATGCTTCACCTCGACATCGCAGTGTACAAGAGAAACAAGATGAGATGATGATGACTTTGTTGCTGTCGATGAATACTGGTTCCTCGCATCAGAAGAAACCGCCCGCATTCTTTGGGCTTGCCATGAGAAGAGGAAGATTGGAGTATGTTGTCATAACGGGTGAGTACAAGAGAGAAAAGGCCGTGGACAGACATGATCTCCAACCCCACTCGGCCTGGGCTATAGTATAAGAAGAAGTGAATAACGTTAAAAGCAATAAATGTAAAAGTAAGAGGCCAGCTTTACATACCCAACGACGCACAACTAGAGAACGCTTCCATGATAGGCCTTCCTCAGCAAACGAAACAAAATCAACAAAGGAATACGGGACGCTAGAATAACAATATGAAGGCTTACAATAGTCTGTCCGGAAATTAATGCCATCATTCACGATAAATTATATTGAAAACTGTCTCTCCCCCGATGTGTCTCCACCTTGCCGTGGTTGGGGGGGGGGGGGGGGCGCTTGCGTGTCCCATCGACCCCATGTGCTTGCCGATGGATGAAAACTACATATCGGACGGTTCGTGGGATAGGGACCAGACTAAGAGAGACACAACCTGCTGCTCTGCAGGTAAGACTGAGGATAGCAGTCAAAATCAGGAAAACGATCCCTAAAATCTCAGTCCGGACATAACCTCTAAGGCTCCCATCCGAGGTGTATGGCTGAACGTCTCTAAGCCATAAACTCTCGGAAGTGAGAGCCTGGCCGACACAAACCTACATCAAAATTGTGATGATGTGCTGAGAACGCTACATGCTCGGCGCAGATTCGTTCGACTGCTCTTAGCTGGGGGATATGAGGTATCCCCGGATGAAAGGGCATGACCGTTACTCGCCCACAGACGCACGGAGGTAAGGTGCTGAGCCGGCAGCACATGTAGCCTACCTCGTGAGCGAGTACAAAAGGTGGAAAAACACCTCGGTCGCACGTCCCGCAGACGTCCGATAGTCTGTAACCATACTCATGGAGTAACCATACTCATGGAGTGAGTGTAGTCAAAGGTGGAAAATTGTCTCGTTGACACGAAATGGAACGCCTGTCTTGCGTCTTGCGAATCCATTACGTGACAGCCCGAAGCGAAAGCTTGCTGTGTGGAAAACGAAACAAGAGTCTCGAAACCCGAGGAAGGCTAACCTCATTAAAAAATGCCCGCCGGAAGCCGGAAGTGTCGTCCTACGGGTGGCAAACTAAAAATTGACACTACGCAATTACGTCCGAGTGAAATGTCTCGTCCGAATGTCTCTTGTGCTAGGAACAGCTCTGACTACCTAGTTTCCGAATGCCGCTCTTGTTCGGAACAGCTCTGACTAGGTAGTTTTCCGAATGTCTGTCGTGCCTGGAACAGCTCTGACGGGCGCAACGACAAGCACATGTCCGAAAACTCGCTGAGTGGATGCCGTCTGCAAACCTGTCTGGTTTGTGCGGGAATGGCCCGGGGCAAACGAAATGACCAATATATTGAAGTGAGGATTTAAAGCAGCCATGAGCAGGACGTGACGATTTCCCTCGGTGAGCCCAGATCCAGGGCGTTATGTGTCGGCCCTGCAACTATGGAAGCAACCTTGGATGGCGGAAAATGCTATGGATTGTCCCTGCCTTCCTTTGAGGGATGACCGTTGTCTTCGACCGTTCCAACTTGGCCAGCATGGTTGTAGATGGCACCACAAAAGTGAGAGTCTCCCAGGAATGCTACCTGGTCAAAAAAAGCACGCTATTGTCGGATGTGTTGGCCTACGGGTTTCGGCCCAAGGGCGCATAACAGACACACCGCAATCACATCTGATAAAACACTCCGGATGAACGAAAAGAAAAAGAAGAAAACTGTCTGTTGCATCGTTATGAAATTTTTCCTGCCGTTTTATATTTACCCCCACCCAAGGAATATGTCTTTGATAGGTCCAAAAGCAACTTAAATCATCGAAAGCGGCGACATTTCTTTGATGTTTGGGGGAAAATGTAGTGAATTCACGTTAACAAACTAGTCTTACAGTAAACCACGTTATTTCTGGTAAGGACACAAGTACAAGGCGTAGCCAGATTCGTTTGGGAGTGGGTGCAATAAAAAAAAAGTAGCTTAAAAGTCGACAGGGTCGACTGCATTGTGCTGGGTTTTTATCCCATATGGCTCAGTCTCTTTCCGCAGGGCGAAAGGCGTCGCACAAAGCACGAACTCCGTAGCTCCAGCGACGACCCTCGGGAGTCTCCGAAAAAATGCACTCATGAAATGAAGGAATCGAACATACAACCTTCTGAGCCCGAGTCAGACGGCTTGAGCACTTCACCACGGAGACTCCCGAGAGGGGTGCAATGTGTAAAATTAGTAAAGACAGAGAATTTACAGAGGCATGGGGTAAATAATGTGTAAATTGACAGGAAAGTAGAAGGAATATATTTCTTACCTTATTTTTCTCATTTCCTTCTTTTTTCTTCAGCTGCTGGTTAATAATGTGTACACAAGAATTTGATGTTAGTAGGATGCATTTAACTTTTTATATTGAGTTCATGAAAGCTTCCAAATAGCTGTGCGTTAATGTGCGTATGGAGTGACCAGAAATGATACCGCAATTTAGTCATCATGTTTCCATTTTTAAGGATCTGTTCAGCTGTCTGTGTAGTTTGTTCACACGTACACATGGGTGACAGACCCGCTTTGAGTCTTCGTGAAAGATTGTGTATTCTGCTGTTTACAGTTCAGAGACGGAACATGATTACCTGTTTTGCACTATGAAAATAGTTGTCAGTGTCTCTGTAGTGGGCTTTCTTCTTAACGACCAAGATGTTGGTCCTCTTTTCATTGAAGTTTATAGATTGATTCGTATGCACGCTTGTTGTCCCCTAATTTGACAACGTGTTTGCTCTCACGTTTCTTGTTATGCCACAATATGTCAGTTTCCACGGCAATATTACTTTTCTGTTGGTATTTAATGTATTTAGTGTGTTTGTTTGTTTGTTGTTTTGTTTTTCAATACCAGTTGTTTGTCACCGCTGAGGGCTTGCGGAATTGAAAATTCATTACTGTGAAATACAAACTGTTGCCATTGACATTGTGCTGATGCTGTAATGTTTAGGGCCTGCAATTCTTCTGAATATGTGGAGCAAAATATCTCAGTAGCTGTGCATGTGGATTAATGTCTGCGATCTGCCCAGACCTTAATCGGTGTCGGACGATTCCAGTAGGTTGATGACTGCTATCGGTTGCATAAAATGCAATCCATCCTTTCTCCAATAGTCATCTTCCTCTTTCAACACATGGTCCTCACATTTTTTCCAGCAACTTTTATCAATTTTTAAAAGCGCGGTCTGAGTTAGTATCTTGACGTCAGACAATTTGAATAAATTGATTGATTGATTGAATTAAAAACCGATATCACATCATTTGGGTCATTCCCATAAGCGCTCCGTCCCCATCCTCAGCAGCCAGTGAAGAGTTCCAACACCAATAATTCCAGTAGCAACCTGATTATATGTCCGTCTCGCCTTTCCTCTGAGTGTCGAGCCTCGGCCAGATCCCCTCGTCACTCCTTGCTGCCTCATTCTTGCCAGACTGTGGTGATCCATTTGCTCCTCCGAGGTGTACACGTGCTCCCACAAGGCCGCAACCACGTCTGTCTTGTCATGCATCAATGCCGTAGGTATTTAATCTTCTTGGGCAACTACATTGTGATATGATGCATTGTCCATAATTAGACAAGACGGTCTATCTAGGGATAGAAGCACTGTATTCTCGAGCCAATCGCTAAATATATTGCCATTCATCTCATTATGATAATCCCTATTGTCTGTATGCTTTGATACGAACACGAGTCCAGCATTCTGTAGTAAACCATTTTGAGTACTACCAGTACCAGCATGGGCTATCCTTTACTACTGGGCACATATCGCGTTATCTTTCCGTCCACTGATTGCCATTCCACTATTGAACGCTCATGTTTCCTCGTGAAGATGTAATACTTCTAATAATGGGCACTTCATCTCTGTCCCGTAAATTATATACCGCATATAAACAAACTTTGAAATCTGCTGTACAATCTCCAGAACAAATATTTTTTGTTGGGTGGACGTCATGATAAGGTTATTTGCTAAATCTCATCATTTTCTCTCAGCTGGTTACTGAGTTATGGAATTTTATATTGGGGCAGACAAAAATAAATGGACTATAGTAGCATGCGATCTTGTACAATAAATATCGTAACAAATAAATAGAAACAAGTTAGTAGGTCAGCATGGCCGAATGGATAAGAACGCGTGTTCTTAAATATCCGGTGTGCTGATGCCGAGGTAAGGGGTTCAACCCCTACACCAGACAGTTGGACTAAAATGTTGACCTATCGTCCTATAACCTGCTCCGTGGCGAAGGTGTTACGGACTCGGTTCGTGATCACGCATACCCGAGTTCGAAACACAGCTGCGCGCAGTTTGGCAGCAGACCAAGTTGCGTTGGTATTGGTGCCGGTCGTTCAGAAAGCAATGGCAAACTACTGATCGTATATTTGCCAAGACATCACAGCAGCAACAATACTGGTGTTGACTGCAACGTCCTGTAAAGGATATGCAACTAACTTATCGTCCTTGACTTGGGGACGTAAATTACAAGTACCTCTGAAGTCGGAGTGAGTTCGCCTGATGGCAAGGGACACTGTTAATAGGGAAAACTAACCATCCATCCATCATGTGTCATGCCGGTAAGCGTGGGCGGACATGTTCTGCCATCTCACTCGATCACCAGAGTCGTGGATCAGCTCTGTGTTCCTGTCTCGACCATGCCACGTGGCCAAGCCATCCAGGTATTTGCTTCTAGGTCTTTCTGATTATCGATAAGACTGCAGTACATGATATTCTTGGCATCTGTAAAGAATGTAGTTTGCCATTGCTTTTTTTCCTAATAGTGACCATACTGGTCGATGACCGTAGCCATTGTCTTCCAAAAAAGAGATCTTCTGCCTACCGTCGTGAAGCTGGAGACCATAACCTAAACAACTATCTGTCTGCTGCTCTTCAACTTCATCCACCACCTGCACATTTGGCTTCACGTAACCCTGATGGGGAGGGGAGGGCTAAACGGGTACTCCACCTTGCCCAAGGGTGTCCCGTAGGCTAGCGGAGGGAAGGAGGCACCGTAACTCTCCTTTGATAGAGAATACCCCTATCCTGCCACCCGCACACACTTCTTCCACTCACACACCTCCGACCCTCCCTCCATGGGAGAGAACTATTCCGTGACTTTGGTCGAGAGGAATACCACAGTTACTTCTCTTTGTTGACGTTGCCTTGTACACTCTTTCCTGGCCCCTGGGGGGAACGCATCTGTACACTCATTTTAACAAGCCCAGGCCTGTGTAACGAATAATTGCTAGACTGCTCTGTACTTTATATTGCGTGTAACAACGCACTCACCCTAACCGTAAACCCTAACCCTGTAACCCTACCCCTACCCCTAACCCTAAACCCTAACCCTAATGGGTACATGACATTACAGACAGACCTGACAACAGGTGGGGAGTCATGACTACCAGACATCATCATTACAGAGACCACCAGGGCGGCGCTGATTGCCATATACTAGACATCATCATTACAGACACCACCAGGGCGGCGCTGATTGCCATATACTAGACATCATCATTACAGACACCACCAGGGCGACGCTGATTGCCATATACTAGACATCATCATTACAGAGACCACCAGGGCGACGCTGATTGCCATATACTAGACATCATCATTACAGAGACCACCAGGGCGGCGCTGATTGCCATATACTAGACACCTCTGGGAGGTCCGCGAGAAGGGCCGGCTTCTGGACATGATGTGGTACTGGGAAACTTCTCTCTCAGGTCCGCCGCCATCACTGATTAGCCTGGTGGGGGTGCCAATCAATCGGTGGTGAACAGTGTCCAGGTCAATGGACATTGATAGAGAGAAGGATCTCTCCTTCATGATACAGCCAGTAGTCCGTAGTGCCAGTCCTGAAGAAGGAGCTTATAGTGCCGACAGGCTTCGCTCTTGATTAAGGAGTCCATTGTGCCGACGGGCTTCGCTCCTGAACAAGGAGTCCATGGTGCCAGCCGGGCTTCGCTCCTGAATAAGTGCATCATTTTGCCGACTGGGTTTCGCTCCTGAACAAGGAGTCCATTGTGCCGACGGGCTTCGCTCCTGAATAAGGAGTCCAAGGTGCCAGCCGGGCCATGATGCCAATATATGGATATATGACTAGTTAGTTGTTGACATCAGTTCATGTTACATTACTTCTCTCTAAGTCTCTGTCAGTTGGGCTGGATACTATTACTATTGGCCACTTTTCTATTAACATCAATTTAACAGCTTTCCTAGATGTACAAAGAGTTCGCTATCTGTCTTGCCTGCTTTGTGTGCGTGAGACTGAGCACGTGCGGGTTCATCCGGTGAGCTTACGGTTCTTAGAACACAAAATGTCAAGGGGGTGACAACACGTGGTGTTGTGGCGGGTTTCACAGGGAGACTGAGCACCTATAGATTTGTCCGTTGTGCTACATGTGATGTAGAACGAGGAAAGGATGTTTTTTTTGTGTGGTGCACATTGCTTTTGCACCACAAAGGGCGATAACTCCTAGATCCGCAAAGGGTGATAACTCATTTTGAAAAAAGTAGGCGTGGTCAGAGTAGGTGTTCAGGTGACTCATCAGAGTGGGTGTGGTCTAGTGACGCTAGGTATGGTCTAGTGACCCCTTAAATTGTAGGTACTATACAACATAAAAAATACACCATTCAAAATAACAAACGAGTCAAGTAAGGTATATGTTTTTATTAAACCATATATAGACAAACAATGCATATTAAATAAGTAATGGCATAGTCGAGATATTATCACTGTCAATCTGTCTTTTTATATACAGATATGACAGAGATGCACGATGTTGTGTGTATGTATATACAGAAGAGTCTTGGGTCTTGAAGCCTATATTGGTTCCCCCACTTGGTGTTTGGGTGTTGAGTACTTCCAAAAAAGTGTCCTTGTTTAGATGAGTGTTGTGGTTTTTGGTCAGACCTTTGGTACTGATTTTATCATAATCTCCGACACACATATACGTCTTACTACATAACGACACCATCCCCTCCCCTTCGTATTCTAGTTTGAAAAGCCCGGGGGTTCTCTTTTCATAGGCTTTGATATCCACACAGTCCTGACAGGTAGTAGTAGGGGTAATTCTATGAACAGGGCAGGTTTCAGACGGGAACCACTGTCAGAATCTCCAATAAGGCTCTAGAGAGGTAATAAGAGTTAACACAAGTCTAGTAGGGAGACACCAGACAGGAGAGACACCAGCGCTATAAATAGTTTCACAAGGAGACACAGTTGTGTCAACCAAGGGGGCAAGAAGTACAAGTGAGCGAGGGCTTCCCCAAGCTATTGGGAAGCTTGGCCTGCGAGTAACCGTGAAGTGCCCGGTTACTCAAGTTCAGGAGCCAGCGTGCTTGGGACTCCATGCACGCAAGACTAGCTATTGCACGGAGGGGACAGCGTCCGTGCTTGACCACGCAATGTGTAGCGTGTGGACAGACCCGACTGGAGACGGTAGAGAGTAGACGTGTTCTTGACAAATGCTATAAGTTTCTAGGCAATAGTTAAATATTAGGCTGTAGATGTAGATTGTGATTACTAGCATCATTTCTCACCACTTCATTACATTCATATTGTATAATGTTAATGAAGCATACCGCTCGCAGAGCTATTAAAAATGCCAGCTCTAAATAAATTGCATTCCTTTTGCAAATGACACGAGTTGTTATTTCGTGCGGTGCAAAAGTAGGGTTGTCCTGAAAGACCTGTAGCAAGCAAGTTGCTGACAACCACTGATTATAGACTCTGTCATATTCTTCTCGTAGGTGTGGTCTTACCACTTCAGAGAGTGAGTCGGTACTAAGGGCCAAGTATAGAGAGTCAGTGTCCATTTCACAAAGCTGAAAGTCGTCTTTAGAGATAAATTTGTCTAGCAAGTCATAATAAAAAGCTAACATTCTTAATTTGGCACACTGATAAACGAAAAAACCAATCTATAGAGGTAGATCCCAGACTGTTTTATTCTTTAGGGTTTCAACTTCGAAAAGATCAGCTGTAATACTAGTCATGCTTTTAAATCTGGCGTTATTGAGTACTTTGGTCGTGTCTTTTCCCTGGCAGTAGGAGACATCGGTATGTTTGGCTTTATTAGTTAACGTTTTACCGTAAGCGGCGTTACCTAACAATTTCATCGTGTCTGCTGTAATACTCTCAGCTGGATTTTTCTCCCCTTGGCGACGGGCATTAGACACTGATTCCCCAAATTGTTTAAAACAACTAACTGGTCGATACTCTGTCTGGTAGCTGTGTGTAACCACCAACCCATGGGCTAGATACCACTTTAAAAGAGGGGTGGCTAATAATATTTTCTTCCCGAAATAACCACTATTCAATGTCCGTCGTGGGGTACTCAGTAGTTTATTTTTTATGGCGTAGTCTTTCATAAACTCCCCAATATCGTCTCTCGACACTTCTGTGTTCTTAAAAATAGGGGGCATTTCGGCAAAGGACTCTTGTAAATCAGTCGGGGTCTCGATATCATACTCCACCAACCCGAAAAAAGTATCACTTTTTACAGCCTCAATTATCTGGTTTTCACTCAAACAACCCCAAGGAAGTTGTGAGGGTTCCCGCAAGAAACGATTTAATCAACGCAACCCAAGTATTGACAGCTTTGCCTGTTGTACTCTGTTTTACTAAACTTATCAACAGGGTAAAATGTACCACCTTTGATCACACCCACCAACATGGCACACGATGACTGAAGAATTACTGCCCTACACAAAACCCCATCTAAATGTAAAATTAATAACTAAGCTGGTAGTGTTTTGTTATGTCTTTTCGTTACAAACTTGAGTGAGAAGTCTTATCAACAAACATCGTTAAATTTATACAAGAGACAATATCACAATCATAGACATATTTCAAGCGAACAAAAGAAAAGAAGAAGCGACACATGATAATGATAGACCCAGAGCGGTTACCGGCATGAAACACAGTGTATTCTTTTTGCGGTGTTACAAAGTGCCTATCTTCTTTGTTGTCCGTAAACGAAAGAGATACCAAAAAGAAAATAAATAGTAGACAACGGTACGGTAGTTTGATGAACAGCGGTTTAAAGCGTGCGAACGAATTTTAAAAATAAAAAAAAATTCACACTTTGAGGATCAAACCACTTCCACCCGAACACGAACCGGGTGCTTTATCAACTAAGCTATTAATGCTGGTAACGGTAATAACGCCCCAAAAGTACAACACCAACCTTACAACTGCGAGCGATATTGGAGATGATAAACAAAAGAATTATAACTATTGACAAAACATATTTCTAGAACAGACATTTATAAACATATTAGACAAATATACAAATTACTCCCCCATTATGTTTAAACACCAATAAAGTATTGTTTTCAGTTGTATAAAAAGTAACAGAATAAAGTATTTATTATATGTAAAACTGTGCTATGCCTACTTGGGGAAAAATCAGATTTAGACAAAATGATTCAAATATCAGAAAAATGAACCTTGTAATATTTAATAATACCAAGTTTTAATTATTTTAAAAGCCAATATAGCATAATAAACCATTCTTATATATTTAAAAAAAAATATTTATTTATGCAAACTCGGAACACCCAGGCGTGATATGACGCCTTAAATGTGTAATAAAATAACTTTTGATAGGTCAAAAGTATTAAAACTTATAGTGAAATGAAATGTTACGATTTCGTTCATATAAAACGCCAATATTGATGTTGGTTTGTGTAATTTATAAGGAGATATTGATATTATTATTATTATTATTATTATTATAAACTCAGCATGTTGCACATTTGTTGCTAATTTAGTTCCGTAGCGAATTTTGTCCGGGGGTCTTGTTGCCAAGTTTTCTCGGATGACCGCGCACGTTAACAAAACACTGGTAACACTGCGGTGTGTTTATTCACCAGTCCAGACGAACACTGAGGCTCACAGTGTAAGTGTTTTACTAACACGATAATTAGATTTTATTTTGATATCATCAGAATACATCTAAATTTCGCCATGTTTTGAGTGAACCAATGGTTATAAGAACGACTTTCTTTTCACTGTACAAAACCACACTTGTTTATTTCTTTCGCGTGGGCACCACACCACACATATCTGTTTCTTTACAAAGAGACACGTCAGCAACACGTGTGATGCATTCATCATCAAATGGTGTAGGCATTCATGCTGCTGTCTTTGGTGTTCTGAAATCAACTTTGCTGACATGCCACTATCATAATTTCTAATCTCGGTCTGTCTTATTTTCCCTCGATCTTTCCAGTTGTCACGATGTTCATGCGTCTCTTACATGACTAAAGACAGTTGTTTCTTTTCTAGTTGTTACTCTGGCAGGGAATTCACCTTACAAAACCATCTGATTCTAATTTTGTTGTTGTTGTTACAACATTCACTGTCATACACCAAAAATAGTTACCACTCTCTGACATTACTTTTTCATTTTCTAAAATTTTGTTTTTCCTGTACATTAATCTCTTGTACATCATCCATCTGATAATTGCCCCTAGGTAATTTATCCACTTGGTTAAGAATGTTTCTATGTCACATTTGGTGTCACCACTGTTGGTATCCATGGTCAAGAGGTTACACTTTTCTCCGTGATTTCGTAAGTAACGTGACCACTGTGAGAATCAGTTCGAATCGCGTCGGTACCTTATGAGGGTATGTGAGCCGATCGTTCAGAAAGCAAACTACTGAGTGTAATCTGGCCAAGAAATCAGCTGAAAGCTGTTGACAGCGATGTCCTGTAAAACAAAACATTTATTTACTTTCTTTTGATAACATTATTACTATTTTCTTGATAAACCACTCCATATTACTACAATGTCCAACAATTGTAGATCTGTTGCATTATCTACCCCCAAAACTGTATCATTATATCTTCCGATTAGTATTCCTGGCTTCTTTCTGGTTTTCTCATATAAATTCCCCTAAGCACACGCGCGCGCGAGCAGGGGAAAAAGAGAGAGGTCGCGGGACAAGGTCTGTTTGTTTTCTCTTGGTTTATTTTCGCTAATGGTATTTCGGTACCTTCATTTCAAAGGAATGTAAAATAACACAAAAGACAGCTACACGCCGTGTAAACATACGAACAATACACAATGGTTTTAACACACAAGTTAAAAAACAGGTGTGGATGGTATCACATGCTTTCAATAGTGTACGGCAAAATAGATATGTTTCTTCTTCTTCGTTCATCCGGAGATTTTTTTCGGATGTGATTGCGTTGTGCCTGTTTACAGCAGAGCTGCGTTCTTGCGCCGTTAGGCCGACACATCCGACTTCTGCGGGCATTTGTTGACCGGGTTAACCTTCCCGGGGGTTTCTTAGGACGTTTGACTCTCACTGTTGTGGTGTTATCCCTCATCCCAGCTGGTCCATATAGAACAGCCAAAGATCCTGGTCAGCCCTCAAGGGAAGGCAGGGGCAGACCATGGGCATTCCCCGCCATCCAAGGAGGCTTCCATAATTGCAGAGCCGATACATAGCGCTCTGGTACTGGGCTCACCCAAGGAATCGTCACGTCCTGCACATGGCTGCTTAGCCTCACTTCCGTATATTGGGCCTTCCGTTCACCATAGGCTGTTCTTCCAGAAACCAGAAGTATGCAGTCTGCAGATGACATCCACACAGTGAGCTTTCGATTCGGACTTTCCATGTAATGGATTTGCTATCCAAGCAATATTCCATTTCATGCCACTAGGACACTTTTCCACCTTTTATGAAGTCCACACAGTGGGCTTTAGATACAGACTTTCCACGTAATGGATTTGCTATCCAAGCAATATTCCATTTCATGCCACTAGGACACTTTTCCACCTTTTATGAAGCCCACACAATGGGCTTTTGATTCGGACTTTCCACGTAACGGATTTGCTATCCAAGCAATATTCCATTTCGTGCCACTAGGACACTTTTCCACCTTTTATGAAGCCAACACAGCGAGCTTTCGATTTGGACTTTCCACATAATGGATTTGCTATCCAAGCAATATTCCATTTCATGCCTCTGGGTCTTCATGCACCTTTAAATGTCAACCTGTATGTAGTTAAAGTAAGCTGCGGTCAACTTGAGCTTGTTGATATCTCCATAGAGCTTGTCCTCAAATGAAGCAGGTGTGGGCCAAAATATCTTTCTCTGTTCTGCATACGTTGGGCAATCCTGCAGCAAATGTTTTGCTGTCATTTTTCCAGTTCTACAATTACATTCATCGGTATCTCCTATCTTTAGTTTATTGAACAAGTGGTATTTCAGCCTGTTATGTCCTGTGCGGAGTCTGAAGATTGCTACTTGTTCTCTTCGGTCGAGTTTGTAATATGCATCATCCTTCTGATGGCCTGGATGCTCAGATTCCCATTTGGTTCTATAAGTGCTTTTTATCAACCTCTTTGCCTCATTATAGGTTATGTCTATGTCAGGCTGTGGTAGTCGTCCGCCCTCTTTTGCCAGTCTGTCAGCCTCTTCGTTTCCAGGTATACTGCAATGTGATGGGATCCACTGTATTACAACTTTTTTGGATTTCTGGCATAGACCATGGAGTGCTGCTCTTAGGTCAGTTAGTTCTGTGCTGTTATTGCTCTTGAGTATTGAGACAGCTGACTTTGCATCTGTGAAGATAGCTATTTGCTTCTCTTTATTTTCCTCCATCAGGAGCATTTCTGCTGCAGTTTTCAAAGCCTCTACCTCCGCTTTGAAGTTACTTGAAAATTTTCCAGTTGCCATTGAATGTGTTTTTTTCACTCCATTTTTTAAATTTAGGAGAATTCCTCCTCCTCCATTCTCTATTGAATTTTTGGCTGATCCATCTGTATATGCATGGGTCCAATTCCTGCTTGGGTAATGTTCTTTTATGTAGTTTAGGGTTATTTCTCTTCTTTCGGTTTCATGCTGAGTGTTCTTTTTCTCAATACCAGGAATGTTTTCTATCATCTCAGGCAGTTGCTGCTGTCTCCAAGCTGGGAACTTGTGTGCATTGTGTATGGGCTTGACTGTTGATATGTTAAGTATAGGATCTGCCCTAATCCTTCGTTTTGCAGTTTCTACAAAGTTGCTACGCTTCAGTCTTCCCTTTCCAAAACCATTAAATCTGTTGTACATAGGGTGGTCTGTCAATCTTCTAAATTTTTCTGCTTGTTGCTGGGCTCTGCTATCTCTTCTATCCTGCATTGGTTGTAAACAAGTGATCTTTTCTAGTTCATTAATAGGCGTTGTCTTCAGGCTTCCAGTTATGATTCGCATTCCTTGGTTTTGGACTCTACTTATTTTGTTAAAGTTTGACTTAGCTGCTGTTGCCCAAGCTGCAATGCCATATTCCAGTACTGGCCTCACCCGTCCAGTATATAACTTCTTGAGAACTTTCTCATCTGCTCCCCACGTTGTACCAGCAAGCTTTTTCATGATTGCCATTCTCTGCCTTGCTCTTGTTCGATTTTTCTCAACCTGTGTCTTCCATGTCAGGCGACGATCAAAGGTGACTCCTAGATAATTTGGATTTTCTTCATGGCGCAATATTTTTCCATTCAATACCAGCTTAGGTTGCTGAGGTTTATTTGAGAGGGAGAACACTGTGCATGTTGTTTTCTCCTCACTTATCTTCACTAGCCATGATTTTGACCAGTCCTCTAGCGCTAATAGGGCTTGCTGTATTCTGCTGTTGGCTGTACTAATATATTCTTCAGATGTCCATATGGCTAGGTCATCTGCAAAGGAGGATGTGTGTACTCTGGCTGGAAAATTTTCTGTGATGTCATTTATATATGCTAGGAATAATGTTGGTGAAAGAACTCCTCCTTGGGGGACACCTTGCTCCAGCAGCATCATTTTGCTTGTTTGTCCTTGTACTTTTGTCCTGGCAGTTCTGTTCTCAAGGTAGTGGCTGATCCATTTATACATTTTTCCACAAACATGCATGTTTTGCAGTTTTACTTTCAGTCCTTCCTTCCATACTTTATCAAATGCTTTTTCTAAATCTATCCAGACTGCTAGTGTGTGCTTTTTCTCTTGGAAGGCATCCTCTATTTCCTGAGCTATATAGGTTATTTGATCTTCAGTGGATCTGTACTTTCTGAATCCTGCTTGGTGTGGTGTTAAGAGTTTGTTTTCTTCCAGATGCCATGTTAGCCTGCCATTGATAATGCGTTCCATTAATTTTCCTACACAGCTAAGTAGACTGATAGGTCGATAGCCATTTGGTTCTTCCAGGTCTTTTCCTTTCTTTGGGACTGGTATTAGTATAGCTTCCTTCCATGCCTGTGGGACTATTCCTCTCTTCCAGCTGTTATTTAGGACTGCTAGTAGTTTCTTCTTTGCCTTGGTGCCTAGTCCTATTAGCATTTCATTTGTGATTCCATCCTTTCCTGGTGATTTCTTCTTTTTTAGGGTATTCATTGCCTGTTCCATTTCTTCCATTGTTAGATTTGCCATCATATATTCTGCTGCTGTCTCTTTATTTCTATGATGTATCTGTTTGTCTTTGATTGCTTTCTTCTGTTCGGTTGTAATATCAATGTGGTTTGCATTTGCATAGTGTTCCATTAGTGCATTTGCAGCCTTTTTGCCTGTAAGCAAGGCATTTCCTTGTTTAATTGTTATTTGTTTGTTTCTAGGTCCTTCATTGTTCATGGCTTTCACTAGTTTCCATAGTTTGTTTCCATCCCTGTCAAAATTCAGGTTTTCTGTTTTTTCCCTCCAACAATCTCTTGTTGTTTGATTTACTGTTCTTTTATATTTTGCTGAGATGGCTTTGAGAGAGATGTTTGCTTCAATTGTTTGTTCTCTCTCTGCTGTCTTCCTGGCATCTTCAACTTTGTCCTCCAAACTTTGTAGTTCTTCAGTCCAGTATGGTTTGTAATTTTTCCTCGCTCCTCTTGGAATGGACTCAGTGGCTGCCTGTATTATTGCTCTGTTTAGACTTTCCACCATTTGCTTTATGTTGCCATATCGTGTATTTATGTTTTCACAATATTTGTCTGTTAGTATGGCAAATCTGTCCCAATCTGCTCGTTTGTAATTCCAGCGGGGCAAGGGCTTTTGCTCCTGTGGAACATACTCCATATTCATTTCAAGCTTGATTGGTCTGTGGTCACTACCTGCTAATTGGTCCAGCACATGGCGATCAATTTTGTGGAGGATGTCTCCTGTGCAGAAAGCTAAGTCTGGAGTAGAAGTGGTAAGCCATCTTCTGGAGTAGAAGCTCGGTGTGTCAGTCCGCTTTGTTGAGTAGATGGAGATTTGAGTCTATTTCCCAGTCCTCCAATTCATCTCCTCTTTTGTCAGTATCTGGGTATCCCCATCTTTCTGAACGGCTATTAAAGTCTCCGACAATAATGCAGTTTGTGTCAGTTATTTTCATGTTTGAGAGTGTAAGATCCTTATCTGCTGGGCTATACAGATTGTAGATTCTTATTTTCACGTCCTTTATCATTATATCAACACCTATAATTTCCGTTTGGTTGTTAGAGATCACAGATACTTCGCTGCAAGGTATTGTATTTCGTGTAAGTATTAGAACTCCTCCTTTGTGTCCTTCGCGGTCGAAACGTGTGGCCTGATATCCTCTGACTGAGAATTTGTGATTGGCGTTGAGGTGTGTCTCTTGAATGCATGCCACATCTATTCTATCTTTATGAAGACGCTGTGTTAGGGAGTCTTTCTTCTTGTAAACTCCTTCGGCATTCCACTGTAGTATGTTGAGTGTCCGGGGCATTTGGTCAATAGCTCTTAACCTACTCCTCTGTGCCTTGACTCCACAGCACAGGGGAAGGTGACCACCAGTAGTCATGGGTGGACCCCCTCGAGGCAGGGGGCCCGGCACTATCACCGCCTGATGGGACTTCACGGGATTAGCACCATATCGATTAATTTTGATTTGTGACATCATGAATTAAGTTACGTTGCACTGCTTTGTCAAGCCTGTGGCTCAGTACATCCGATTTCGACAAGCATTTATTCGGGATGCTTTCCCTAGCCTTTGACTGTCCCCAGTCTACCTACAAGGCAGCAGGTTTCACGTTGCACTGCTTTGTCAAGCCTGTGGCTCAGTGCATCCGATTTCAACAAGCATGTATTTGGGGTGCTTTCCCTAGCCTTTGACTGTCCCCAGTCTACCTACAAGGCAGCAGGTTTGTGTGTCTCTTCGTCTGGTCCCTCTCCCTTGACCTGTCCGACATGGGTGGCCCTACCAGTAGCTGTGCTACCGTCGGCATAGCTCTTGGGGTCATTGGGACGCACAAGCCCCTCTACCTCGTCACGGTGGACACACAGCAGAGGGGAAATAGATATGTTTGAAAATCTACAAACGGCTGGGGAAAAAAAATAGAAAACAGATCTATCATAAGGATTGATAACGAAATAGGTAAACATCAGCCTATTAAGACAGGGATGGTTTTTTCCCTTGTACACCAGAAAATATATGAAAAGATCATTGAAGTACGTAGCATCAATAGATAGGCAGTCTTGATTGCAGACAATGAACAGGATCTGGAAAATTTAGTACATGCGTTTGTTGCGAACAACTAGGATTACCATTACAAAGACACAGATTATGCTCGTCACTAGGAAAAAGGAAACACCACAAGTAAATAGGAAAACAACTCGATACATTTATCTCGGAACAGTTCTGTTGGGAAATGCCTTGAAGAGTGTACAAGAATCGTCACAGAAAATGTAGCCTTTAACAAGATGAACAACATACTGACCAAAAAGATAGCAATTGAAACGAAAAAGAAAGTGTTGAAGTGCTTCATAGTGTTACTTTTGTATCGATGTGTGGACCAGGCTGAAAAACACCGGATGGAAATGTGGAGAAAAGATAGAAAATAACCTACAAGAAACAAATTAAAATCGTAAATAGATTATAGAAATAAAATGTAGACAAAATTTGTTGGGTATTTTATGAGAAAGAATTAAACATGGTAACAACTGGCAAGAGCGAAGGAAGAGACCAAGGAGAAGACTGAGAAGTAAATACCTGGATGGGTTGGAAACGGGGTATGGTCGAGACCAGAGCTGATCCACGACTCTAGTGATCGAGTGAAATGGTAGAACATGATCTCCCACGCTTAGTGACATGATGGATGAATAGCTGTGTAACCACATGATAATCAAAATGATGTCATCAGAATAAATCTAAAATTCACCATATTCTGAGCACAAAGATTGAAAAGTCCTAGCGACAGGATGTATGGATAGATGTATAATCACTTACATGATAATCAGATTGATGTCATCAGAATAAAGCTAAAATTCACCATATTCTGAACACAAGGATTGAAAAGTAAGAATGTAATGTGATGGGGGAACTTTCGGGCCGTGTTTTCATGTTTGCTGTATCTATTTGTGTGAGAGTTTACGCCTATGACTAAAAACGTGTCTATCTGTCTGTATGTCTGTCTATCTATCTGCCTGTATATCTATGTGTCTGTCTGTCTGTGTGTATCTGCTTATTTGTCGTTGGGTTTCTGTTTCTCTATGTGGCTATACTGGTATCTATGACTGCGTGTCCGCCTATATATGTGTTGTTATTGTTGTTGTTGTTGTTGTTGTTGGTGTGTGTGTATGTGTGTGTGTGTGTGGCTGGTCACTCTAAGACCTATAATGTTAGCACAACGATCAGACAGCCTATAAACAACTCACAATGAGAGTGTGTATGACTGATTGTGCGTGTGATACCATTCTGAGATATTGGTATAAATTTTACTTGTGTATGATAATTAGTCCCGATTACAGGGTATCCTTCTTTCTTCTATGGAGCACTTTTGGGTGGAGTACCCGAATCATGGTTATGTGAACCCATGGAAGCAGGTGGATGAAGTGTAACAACATATTGTTGATGGTTATGGTCTGCACC
The DNA here is from genome assembly GCA_014155875.1 of Cepaea nemoralis. NCBI lineage: Eukaryota > Metazoa > Mollusca > Gastropoda > Stylommatophora > Helicidae > Cepaea > Cepaea nemoralis. The sequence continues at coordinate 84,078 of JACEFZ010008511.1, forward strand.
GATAGATCATCAGGGTGGTCACAGATTAAAACAGTCACTGTCCAGAAGGAAAGTAATGGCAAACTGCTTTCGGCAAACCTTGCCAAGAACCCCATAACAACCAGGTGGTGGAAACTTTCGAATATCTTGATTACCAACAACGGTGACACAATGAAAGAAATTAAACGATTATCAATTGGTTTTCAAAGACCAAAACAACTGTGAGACACTTACTAAACATCCCATAAATGCACTTGAATATAAATGTAATAGATGGGTTCTAAGAATATCTTGGGTAAAAAGAACAAACGCATCTATACTTCAAGAATATTGAAGACGGTTTTTAAAGACGATCAAAGAAAATTGGTATTTTGGTCTCTTGAAACGTCATGAAAGCTTGGAGAGAACAATAACAGAGAGGTATATGTCTTGGAAGGGGAAGGCCTAAAGAAGATGGATGATCTCCAGATGGGTGTATTGGACATCTTGGTTGTGATCAAGAATTTTTTTAAATTTTTTTTTCTATATTTTCGGCGGGTTTTTATGGGAACGGGGCTCTGCAAAGGCGATGTTACTGAGTGGTAGTAGTATGTGTGTACACGTTTAGATTTCTGGATCAATCGTGAACCTGCCATATTTTCTTATATACACATAGGTGGTGTGGCAACAAGCCTTAAGACAATGAATTTTCAAATTTCGCTAGTGCGGGTACTTCCGGTTTCATTTAAAACAAACTTTAATTACTAAAATAGTTTATGTTTACTATGTAAAGTGAAAATACTGCCACGTGTTAGGCCTACCATCAACTTCGATGTATATTTGAGAAGCCGACTTGGGACTTTTCGATATATAGCTATTACAAAGTAACCACTGGTGTATTATAATGGCGGTTAGTGCTATCTGTATGGTTTAAATATCATCATACTACGGGTGGTGTGTTAGAGATGTATGACTCTTCATCGGTCTGTGTGCCAATTTTACAACCAAACACATGTTAAAGTGGGTTACACCCGGTCAAAGGTGGCGTTGTTTCGGGTTGCAAACATAAAGATACATCTGGAACACGTGGACATAAATGACCAAAGTGGGCTTCCGGTCACATGACATACATCTCGGAAAGAACATTTGTGTTAATTTCTTATCTGTTTTCTGATTGGTTGATTCAAAATATCCCTAAGATAGAACGTTGGTCACTCCAGGAGATATGCCACTTGTGATTTGGTGTTATCTGTTCTCTGATTGGTTGTTTCAAAATGTCAGGCAGATAGAACGTTGGTCTCTAAGGTTGAAATGACATTTGTGATTTGATGTTATCTGTGTTCTGATTGGTTGATTCTTATTGACAGAACGTTGTTCATTTCAGATATACACCTCTCTCACGCAGACAGTATCAAAACCAGTGACGAAACGAAGGCCAAGTCTTTTCTCATTTTCACAGTCAACGAAGAAGGATGTTTTGATTCAACGGAAATTAAATTCAATGGACTTTAACAAGTGTGTCTTCTGATACAGAAACGTATGAAACTGGTTGGCCTTTGTTCATCACTATTGTACAAGGAGTTCTTATTTAAATATCTGGCAAAGGACACATTATTAACCGATCATAAGCAGACAATAATTCATCTGTGATTTCTCCAAATACATGTTTGATCAGTTGCCATATTATCTACAACAGACTCAAACGACACATATTTACGAATCAACTATTTGACTAATTTTTTCGTCTTACAAAATGTGTTGTATACCTGAATAACAGAAACAATTACTTCGGTCATTTTATCCAGTGGTGTATCCAGAATGTCAGCTACACAGAAGCATTCCTGTACTCTTTGTAACAAGTCCTTCACAAGGTCTACTACTTTACGTCGACATGTTGCGACTACTCATTCTACACTACAGAAGACCAGACAGGAACCTCTGGTGTTAATACAACTACTGAATATCTTTCATTACAGAAACTACCCCCAGATGTTCGAGCAGTGTACAATGAGCATTGGGAGACGATTAGGTCACACATACGACACGGTCGCTATCTTTGTGAATGGACATTTTTTAATCGACCAGATACTGATATGACGACAGATTGGAGTTCTCGTTTATTCCCGCTCTTTAATGTTCAAAACTCGCGGTTTAAAATAATCCCCAGTTTACACATAGTCTTGAGACATCGAGAGACACAAGCCCTACGGTTCTACCATGCCAGTCCGAATAACTCTTCGTTGTTTACTTTACCATTTTTAGTGAACAATAGGTCTGATTTCGAGGCTTTGTGACCAAACTAAACGCTGTTGACTTGGTGAATTCAGCGACACTAACCCGACCAGATACAAAATACTCTCTCGAATCAATCCCAAGTATAACTTTTTATGTTTATAAACTGGTAGAATTCCCTGTCGGTTGTTGTTTAGAATCAATTCCAAAACATATCAAACACAACAATTTTATTAATACACTTCACCTCGACAAAAACGGTAGGCCGTACACAGATAATATGTGTATATTTCGATGCATATCTGTGTTTAAATCACAAGGAAAAGATGTCAGGGATCTTATAAAACACACACGAAGACTGTTCAAGGAATGGGTGCATTATAAAGGATTGAAATCAATCAAAGCCTTTCCAGGTGTTAGTTTAGTTGATATACCTGCCCTGGAAGAATGTTTCAAAATACAAATAAATGTGTTTGCATTTACAGAGGAGGAACATCTAGTTCCGAAAATTAAAAGCACTAGTACACATTCAGATATACTGAATCTCCTTCTACATGAAAACCATTTCATGTACATTCTTGATATTAACAGGGCCGCTCGATGTTTTTCTTGTGGGAAATGCGGTGAACTGTTTAAAGTGTACTGACGACTAACACCCCACGAACTTACGTGTAAAGGCATAGCTACCATTGAAACTTATAAAGGTGGGATTTATCACTCGACCGAATCCATCTTCGAATTACTATGTGAACACGGGTTTGATGTAGACGTAAACTTTACTTTCCCATATAAAGCGTGCTATGACATGGAATCTTTTTTCTCTAATGAAAATTTACCAGCTGATTCAAAGTCGACGACCTTTATAGCCAGACACGTCCCCCTCTCGTGTGCCATCGCCTCTAATGTCCCTGGGTTCGACACCCCTAAATGTTTCATTACCAGAGGTGATCCACAGGTCCTCATAAATGAAATGATGGACTATCTCCATGCATTAGCTGATAGGTCTTATGAGCTATTATTAAAACAGTTTGAGTCAACCTTTGCACGATTAGGTGACCACCCAAAATTAAGTGAAAGGCTCGACTCCTTTCTGAAAGGATTTCCACTGTTTGGGTTGAATAGCGGAAAATATGACATTAACCTAATAAAACCTTATTTAATACGGTATTTCCTTGATCGGGAGGCTAACCCATTTAAATTTATAGTCAAAAGAAATAATAATTTCATGTGCATAGCGACAGAAAGACTGAAATTCCTTGACGTCTCCAACTTTCTGGTCCCGGGTGTAAGTTACGCGCAATATCTGGCCTCTTTTGGTATAGAAGAGACAAAAGGGGTTTTTTCATACGAGTATCTGACCGATCTGGGAAAGTTAAATGAGACAGCCCTACCACCACATGCGGCCTTTTTCTCTAAACTTAAAAACCGTAACATTTCCGAAGCAGAATACACAGTTTGTCAGAAAGCATGGACCGACAATAAGATGACTACGTTGAGGGAATTTTTAATTTGGTACAACATCAAAGACGTGTCCCCCTTTCTAAAAGCCCTGGACAAACAAGTAGCCTTTTATGCCGATTTAAATATAGACATGTGTAAGCAGGCCATCTCAATCCCGGGTATTACTCTACAGTATCTATTCAACACCATGAATAAAGATGTTTCTTTTGTTTTATGTTCAAAGAAGGAGGAGAAGTTACACAAGTTGTTACGGGACAATATAGTGGGTGGGCCGAGTATCATTTTTCATCGTTACCACGAAGCCAATGAGACCCGTATCAGGGATAATAAACTGGTAAAAAGTATTAAAGGGTTTGATGCGAATGCCTTATAACTTTGGTCTCTGATGAAAGATATGCCAACAGACTTCCCCATATATAGAAACCGCGAGGATGGGTTTAGAGCACATAGATTACACAAATACACACGTCAGTGTCGAGAGTGGTTAAGTTGGGTGTCACACAATGAAAATATAGATTTAAAAACCCAATTCAATAGTCATGAGATGCAGCTCGGTGATCGACATATTCGAGTAGATGGGTGGGATAAAAAGAATAATACAGCTTACCAATTCCATGGGTGTTTGTTCCATGGGCACCCATCTTGCCGTCTAACTGCTGGGAAAACGATTAATCCGGTTAATAAAAAACCACTAGCAGAACTATACCAGAATACGTGTGACATTCACGCGTATCTAGAAAAAACTGTCGGGGTGACAGTTAAGGTTATTTGGGAGTGTGAGTGGCAGAGACTAAAGAGATCAAACACAACCATCAAGTGTTTCCTGAAAGAGAAGTTTCCACCGTCAGAGCTTCCTTGGGGTTCTTTGAGTGAAAACCAGATAATTGAGGCTGTAAAAAGTGATACTTTTTTCGGGTTGGTGGAGTGTGATATAGAGACCCCGACTGATTTACAAGAGTCCTTTGCCGAAATGCCCCCTATTTTCAAGAACACAGAAGTGTCTAGAGACGATATTGGGGAGTTTATGAAAGACTACGCCATAAAAAAATAAACTACTGAGTACACCACGACGGACATTGATTGGTAGTTATTTCGGGAAGAAAATATTATTAGCCACCCCTCTTTTAGAGTGGTATCTAGCCCATGGGTTGGTGGTTACACACATCTACCAGACAATAGAATATCGACCGATTAGTTGTTTTAAAGAATTTGGGGAAACAGTGTCTAATGCCCGTCGCCAAGGGGACAAAAATCCAGCCGAGTCTATTACAGCAGACACGATGAAATTGTTAGGTAACGCCGCTTACGGTAAAACGTTAACTAATAAAGCCAAACATACCGATGTCTCCTACTGCCAGGGAAAAGACACGACCAAAGTACTCAATAACCCCAGATTTAAAAGCATGACTTGGTATTACAGCTGATCTTTCGAAGTTGAAACCCTAAAGAAGAAAACAGTCTGGGATCTACCTCTACAGATTGGTTTTTTCGTTTATCAGTAAGCCAAATTAAGAATGTTAGCTTTTTATTATGACTTTCTAGACAAATTTATCTCTAAAGACGACTTTCAGCTTTGTGAAATGGACACTGACTCTCTATACTTGGCCCTTAGTACCGACTCACTCTCTGAAGTGGTAAGACCACACCTACGAGAAGAATATGACAGAGTCTATAATCAGTGGTTCCCGTCTGAAACCTGCCCTGTTCATAGAATTACCCTACTACTACCTGTCAGGACTGTGTGGATATCAAAGCCTATGAAAAGAGAACCCCCGGGCTTTTCAAACTAGAATACGAAGGGGAGGGGATGGTGTCGTTATGTAGTAAGACGTATATTTGTGTCGGAGATTATGATAAAATCAGTACCAAAGGTCTGACCAAAAACCACAACACTCATCTAAACAAGGACACTTTTTTGGAAGTACTCAACACCCAAACACCAAGTGGGGGAACCAATATAGGCTTCAAGACCCAAGACTCTTCTGTATATACATACACACAACATCGTGAATCTTTGTCCTATCTGTATATAAAAAGAAAGGTTGACAGTGATAATATCTCGACTATGCCATTAATTATTTAATATGCATTGTTTGTCTATATATGGTTTAATAAAAACATATACCTTACTTGACTCGTTTGTTATTTTGAATGGTGTATTTTTTATGTTGTTATAGTACAATTTAAGGGGTCACTAGACCATACCTAGCGTCACTAGACCACACCCACTCTGATGAGTCACATGAACACCTACTCTGACCACGCCTACTTTTTTCAAAATGAGTTATCGCCCTTTGCGGATCTAGGAGTTATCGCCCTTTGTGGTGCAAAAGCAATGTGCACCACACAAAAAGACATCCTTTCCTCGTTCTACACTACTGATGCGGTTAACCAGGTTTCGAAACGTCAATAGACATGAGGGGTTGTAATGACCATTTTGCACTTGTTACTGAGAAAACCAGATAGGCTTCAAATAAGAAGGGCGACACTTGTTATGAGACCACCTGTTATTTTTTTTTATAGAACGGCATGCAATACTTCCTTATATATATATATATATATATATATATATATATATATATATATATATATATATATATATATATATATATATATATATATATATATATATATATATATAGAGAGAGAGAGAGAGAGAGAGAGAGAGAGAGAGAGAGACAGAGACAGAGAGAGAGAGAGAGAGAGAGAGAGAGAGAGAGAGAGAGAGAGAGAGAGAGAGAGAGAGAGAGAGAGAGAGAGAAGAGGAACTGATGGGACTGCATGGAATCTATATAGAAATACAACGTGTGAATTAACGAATACGAGAAGTAGAATAAAATACGTTATCTGTCTACTTCTGGTTTGCATTGATTCACTGGTGATGTTTGTGCATCGTGGGTGAGGTCGGTGGAGGAACGTGAGCTAAACTGGCAGAGGATGTTAGTGCACGTGTGGAAAGGTGTATAGCGTGATATTGACCACATCACTCATCCAGTTCATAATAAACATTGACAAGACAAAGACAATGGTGACAGATCACAAACCCTGTCAATAAAAATAATGAATTCGGAAATAGAACAAACAAGCCCCCTCTGCCGTGCGTCCACCTTGACGAGGTAGAGGGGCTTGAGCGTTCCAATGACCCCAAGAGCTATGCCGACGGTAGCACAGCTACTGGTAGGGTCACCCATGTCGGACAGGTCAAGGGAGAGGGACCAGACGAAGTGACGCACAAACCTGCTGCCTTGTAGGTAGACTGGGGACAGTCAAAGGCTAGGGAAAGCATCCCGAACAAATGCTTGTCGAAATCGGATGTACTGAGCCACAGGCTTGACAAAGAAGTGCAACGTAACTTTATCATTTCATGATGCCACAGATGAAAATTAATCGTTATGGTGCTAATCCCGTGAAGTCCCATCAGGCGGTGATAGTGCCGGGCCCCCTGCCTCGAGGGGGTCCACCCATGACTACTGGTGGTCACCTTCCACTGTGCTGTGGAGTCAAGGCACAGAGGAGTAGGTTAAGAGCTATTGACCAAACACCCCGGACACTCAACATACTACAATGGAATGCAGAAGGAGTTTATAACAAGAAAGCCTCCCTAACACAGCGTCTTCATAAAGATAGAATAGATGTGGCATGCATTCAAGAGACACACCTCAACGCCAATCGCACATTTTCAGTCGAGGGATATCAGGCCACACGTTTCGACCGCGAAGGACACAAAGGAGGAGTTGTAATACTTACACGAAATACAATACCTTGCAGCGAAGTATCTGTGATCTCTGACAACCAAACGGAAATTATAGGTGTTGATATAATGATAAAGGACGTGAAAATAAGAATTTACAATCTATATAGCCCGGCAGATAAGGATCTTACACTCTCAAACATGGAAATAACTGACACAAATTGCATTGTTGTCGGAGACTTTAATAGCCGTTCAGAAAGATGGGGATACCCAGATACTGACAAAAGAGGAGATGAAGTGGAGGACTGGGAAATAGACTCAAATCTCCATCTACTTAACAAAGCGGATGACACACCGAGCTTCTACTCCAGAAGATGGATTACCACTTCTACTCCAGACTTAGCTTTCTGCACAGGAGACATCCTCCACAAAATCGATCGCCATGTGCTTGACCAATTAGCAGGTAGTGACCACAGACCAATCAAGCTTGTAATAAATATGGAGTATGTTCCACAGGAGCAAAAGCCTTTGCCCCGTTGGAATTACAAACGAGCAGATTGAGACAGATTTGCCATACTAACAGACAAATATTGTGAAAACGTGAATACACGATATGGCAACATGAAGCAAATGGTGGAAAGTCTAAACAGAGCAATAATACAGGCGGCCACTGAGTCTATTCCAAGAGGAGCAAGGAAAAATTACAAACCATACTGGACTGAAGAACTACAATTTTTGGAGGACAAAGTTGAAGATGCTAGGAAGACCGCAGAGAGAGAACAAACAACTGAAGCGAACATCTCTCTCAAAGCCATCTCAGCAAAATATAAAAGAACAGTAAATCAAACAACAAGAGATTGTTGGAGGAAAAAAACAGAAAACCTGAATTTTGACAGGGATGGAAACAAACTATGGAAACTAGTGAAAGCCATGAACAATGAAGGACCTAGAAACAAACAAATAACAATTAAACAAGGAAATGCCTTGCTTACAGGAAAAAAGGCTGCAAATGCACTAATGGAACACTATGCAAATGCAAACCACATTGATATTACAACCGAACAGAAGAAAGCAATCAAAGACAAACAGATACATCATAGAAATACAGAGACAGCAGCAGAATATATGATGGCAAATCTAACAATGGAAGAAATGGAACAGGCAATGAATACCCTAAAAAAGAAGAAATCACCAGGAAAGGATGGAATCACAAATGAAATGCTAATAGGACTAGGCACCAAGGCAAAGAAGAAACTACTAGCAGTCCTAAATAACAGCTGGAAGAGAGGAATAGTCCCACATGCATGGAAGGAAGCTATACTAATACCAGTCCCAAAGAAAGGAAAAGACCTGGAAGAACCAAATGGCTATCGACCTATCAGTCTACTTAGCTGTGTAGGAAAATTAATGGAACGCATTATCAATGGCAGGCTAACATGGCATCTGGAAGAAAACAAACTCTTAACACCACACCAAGCAGGATTCAGAAAGTACAGATCCACTGAAGATCAAATAACCTATATAGCTCAGGAAATAGAGGATGCCTTCCAAGAGAAAAAGCACACACTAGCAGTCTGGATAGATTTAGAAAAAGCATTTGATAAAGTATGGAAGGAAGGACTGAAAGTAAAACTGCAAAAAATGCATGTTTGCGGGAAAATGTACAAATGGATCAGCCACTACCTTGAGAACAGAACTGCCAGGACAAAAGTACAAGGACAAACCAGCAAAATGATGCTGTTGGAGCAAGGTGTCCCCCAAGGAGGAGTTCTTTCACCAACATTATTCCTAGCATATATAAACGACATCACGGAAAATTTTCCAGCCAGAGTACACACATCATCCTTTGCAGATGACCTAGCCATATGGACATCTGAAGAATATATTAGTACAGCTAACAGCAGAATACAGCAAGCCCTATTAGCGCTAGAGGACTGGTCAAAATCATGGCTAGTGAAGATAAGTGAGGAGAAAACAACATGCACAGTGTTCTCCCTCTCAACTAAAACTCAGCAACCTAAGCTGGTATTGAATGGAAAAATATTGCGCCATGAAGAAAATCCAAACTATCTAGGAGTCACCTTTGATCGTCGCCTGACATGGAAGACACAGGTTGAGAAAAATCGAACAAGAGCAAGGCAAAGAATGGCAATCATGAAAAAGCTTGCTGGTACAACATGGGGAGCAGATGAGAAAGTTCTCAAGAAGTTATATACTGGACGGGTGAGGCCAGTACTGGAATATGGCATTGCAGCTTGGGCAACAGCAGCTAAGTCAAACTTTAACAAAATAAGTAGAGTCCAAAATCAAGGAATGCGAATCATAACTGGAAGCCTGAAGACAACGCCTATTAATGAATTAGAAAAGATCACTTGTTTACAACCAATGCAGGATAGAAGAGATAGCAGAGCCCAGCAACAAGCAGAAAAATTTAGAAGATTGACAGACCACCCTATGTACAACAGATTTAATGGTTTTGGAAAGGGAAGACTGAAGCGTAGCAACTTTGTAGAAACTGCAAAACGAAGGATTAGGTCAGATCCTATTCTTAACGTATCAACAGTCAAGCCCATACACAATGCACACAAGTTCCCAGCTTGGAGACAGCAGCAACTGCCTGAGATGATAGAAAACATTCCTGGTATTGAGAAAAAGAACACTCAGCATGAAACTGAAAGAAGAGAAATAACCCTAAACTACATAAAAGAACATTACCCAAGCAGGAATTGGACCCATGCATATACAGATGGATCAGCCAAAAATTCAATAGAGAATGGAGGAGGAGGAATTCTCCTAAATTTAAAAAATGGAGCGAAAAAAAACACATTCAATGGCAACTGGAAAATTTTCAAGTAACTTCAAAGCGGAGGTAGAGGCTCTGAAAACTGCAGCAGAAATGCTCCTGATGGAGGAAAATAAAGAGAAGCAAATAGCTATCTTCACAGATGCAAAGTCAGCTGTCTCAATACTGAAGAGCAATAACAGCACAGAACTAACTGACCTAAGAGCAGCACTCCATGGTCTATGCCAGAAATCCAAAAAAGTTGTAATACAGTGGATCCCATCACATTGCAGTATACCTGGAAACGAAGAGGCTGACAGACTGGCAAAAGAGGGCGGACGACTACCACAGCCTGACATAGACATAACCTATAATGAGGCAAAGAGGTTGATAAAAAGCACTTATAGAACCAAATGGGAATCAGAGCATCCAGGCCATCAGAAGGATGATGCATATTACAAACTCGACCGAAGAGAACAAGTAGCAATCTTCAGACTCCGCACAGGACATAACAGGCTGAAATACCACTTGTTCAATAAACTAAAGATAGGAGATACCGATGAATGTAATTGTAGAACTGGAAAAATGACAGCAAAACATTTGCTGCAGGATTGCCCAACGTATGCAGAACAGAGAAAGATATTTTGGCCCACACCTGCTTCATTTGAGGACAAGCTCTATGGAGATATCAACAAGCTAAAGTTGACCGCAGATTACTTTAACTATATACAGGTTGACATTTAAAGGTGCATGAAGACCCAGAGGCATGAAATGGAATATTGCTTGGATAGCAAATCCATTACGTGGAAAGTCCAAATCAAAAGCCCATTGTGTGGGCTTCATAAAAGGTGGAAAAGTGTCCTAGTGGCACGAAATGGAATATTGCTTGGATAGCAAATCCATTACGTGGAAAGTCCGAATCAAAAGCCCACTGTGTGGGCTTCATAAAAGGTGGAAAAGTGTCCTAGTGGCACGAAATGGAATATTGCTTGGATAGCAAATCCATTACGTGGAAAGTCTGAATCAAAAGCCCACTGTGTGGGCTTCATAAAAGGTGGAAAAGTGTCCTAGTGGCACAAAATGGAATATTGCTTGGCTAGCAAATCCATTACATGGAAAGTCCGAATCGAAAGCTCACTGTGTGGATGTCATCTGCAGACTGCATACTTCTGGTTTCCGGAAGAACAGCCTATGGTGAACGGAAGGCCCAATATACGGAAGTGAGGCTAAGCAGCCATGTGCAGGACGTGACGATTCCTTGGGTGAGCCCAGTACCAGAGCGCTATGTATCAGCTCTGCAAGTATGGAAGCCTCCTTGGATGGCGGGGAATGCCCATGGTCTGCCCCTGCCTTCCCTTGAGGGCTGACCAGGATCTTTGGCTGTTCTATATGGACCAGCTGGGATGGGGGATAACACCACAACAGCGAGAGTCAAACGTCCTAAGAAACCCCGGGAAGGTTAACCCGGTCAACAAATGCCCGCAGAAGTCGGATGTGTCGGCCTAACGGCGCAAGAACGCAGCTCTGCTGTAAACAGGCACAACGCAGTCACATCCGAAAAAAAACTCCGGATGAACGAAGAAGAAGAAGAAGAACAAACAAGCGAATTTATTTATCTAGAGTCAGTTCTCATTTCAAATGGGGGAATGGATGGAGACATCAATACACGTTGTGCAAATTCAAATCAGATACTTGGACAACTAGTGCCACTTCTCTCGTATATAAAACTACCTAGAAGTATTAAACAAATCTCACAAGGGATATCGTTGGCCGACATTATGCAACTAATGAGCGCAAAATCATAACAACAGAGATGAGATGTCTTAGGGGAGCTGCAGAAGTAACCGTTATAGATATAATTAAGGATGAGGAAATTGAAAGACGACCAGGTCTGAAACCAGTCAGGCACTTCATTAAAGAACAAGAGGTTAAACGGTTTGGTCATCTCACATGAATGCCCTGGTACCATCTGACACACAGAGTCACCTTGAAGAAATATAACGATACAGAGCAAGGGGAAGACCACGTAAAAGATGAATGGGTGGTGCCAAGAACAACCCACCTCCAACTCCATTACCCCCACAACACCACTGAGATAAACGGAGGAAGAGACGAAGAAGAAAACTCATTGAGTATTGATGCTCTAAAATCTAAAACAACATGGGACTACCACCATATGCCCAATATGCATCAATGTGTGTAAAGGATTCTTTACATAGCAGGGTGGCTCTGCCAGGTAGACTATTTCTTTCCTTCAGTTATTTCCAGTCAGGCATGAAATTACACTTCACACGGAATCTTCGCGGGAATTACCCCCAGTAAAGCCGCCACTGTGGCGAAGGTGTTACCAACGCAATTCGTTGTCCCGCATACCGCGTTCGAAACACAGCTGCGGGCGATTTTGCAGCAGACTGCCTTACTCTGGTTTTAATACAATGGCATTAGTGCCGGTCGTTCAGAAAGCAACGACAAACTACTGAACGTAAACTTGCCAAGAAATCACAAGCAATAAAAATAATAGAATTGACTGCGACGTCCTGTAAAGGATAGCAACTAACTTAACTTAACTTAACCCCCTATAAGTGTAAATAGGTGTAGCAGAGTGAGGGGTGAGGATAAAGGAAAGAAATAAGAAAAGCTTGCAAGTAACGAAAAATAAAAATAAAAAAATAACAGCGACTGATAGACTAGCATTAAAGTTCTACCATGTCGGCTATGGGAACTGGTAAAACGCATATCAGCGAGCATGCATAATATAGAAATTGATATATAACTTCGACATCATCACGGAACAGAACATGTCGTGATTGTAACTCCGTTGTAACGGACTCACAAAGTATGATCAGAAAGGTGAAGACACACATGCTGTGGGCAAAGTGACACACGTAAATTCAACAATCAAGCATACATATCATTTGTTGGATTTCTCTCTCTCTCTCCAAGAGAGTGTAGAAAAGGCGGGGATTGGGAGGGGGTAAAAAGGGGAATATTAAGAAAACAGAAACAATGGTTGTATTATTGACAAAGGTGACACCTAAATGTGAAGTAACAATAGAAGGATACATGTTTAACTAAGATAGTACATTTAAATAAACAAGGGCAATTATAATACCGCCGGCTCCCTGGCCGAGGAGTTAGCAGCTTTCTCCGTTAACCCCGAATACTCTCGTGGTTGACGTGAGCGTACGAGAATTAGAAGTGGTTCGAGTCGCGCCAGTGACTTATGAGAGTATGGAGCCGGTCGCTCAGAAAGTCTTGGCATGCTGATGAGCGTAATTTAACCTAGGAATCAACATACAGCTGAAAGATGCTGGTGTTGACCGCAATAGTCCTGAAACAGGATGGAAACGCGAAAAAAAAAAATTATAACACCAGATTGAAGATACGTGATAGAGAGTAAGAACAGAGTATGTCAAGCAAAAGCTGCATTTAAATAACAAATGAAAAGTATCTTATGCCATAATTCACTATCACCAGAACATTATATACAACTATACAATAGAGACAAACGGCTTTATATACAACTATACAATAGAGACAAACATTCTTTGGCCATTCGAAGAGAAGAGAGACGTTGGAGAAAATCTTGACACCTTGAAATATCAATGGGGGAAAAGGCAGAGGCAAACTAAGAGGAATGATACTTGATGGACTAAGACGTTGGCATGGAGGAATATCATAAGGAGAGCTGACTCAGAGCACCAAGGACCGAGATCTGCGGAAAGATATGAACGTGTACGCCAGCTGGCAAGGCACATGATGATGATTTAAGAAAACTAAAGGATACTTTCACACGCCTTCAAGCGCATTGGACATAGGGTTGTAGATCCTGATTTTTATAGTCCAATCGGCACTCGATTGGTGATATGGCTAGTATATATTACACAGGCCGCCTTGATTCCCCAAGATTATTCTTAGGCCAATTTTATTTGTAAACGTCCGAATCCACCCCGATGCGGATAGAACCCAGACGAACACACACGTACAAGCCTCACTTGCGTGACTCCCCAATATGACCAAACTGAAGAATATGTTCTCAGGGATATCCCCCCCCCCCCCGACAGCTAGCTAAAATGCCCCCCCCCCCCCCCTTTCGCTGGCTTTGAACTCAAGCCTAGCCCATACACCTGCTACTATTTCTAGTGTACTGGACTGATGTTTGCCTGTGGAGTAGGTTTCCTATGACCAGTGTCCCCCGCTATCAGGCGAACCCATTCTGACTTCATGGTTACTTGTAATTTACGTCCCCAAGTCAAGGATGAGAAGTCAACATTTCAGTCCAACTGACCGGTGTAGGGGTTGAACCCACTACATCGACATCATCGCACCGGATGTTTAAAAACGAGGGCGCTTATCCATTTGGCAGTCTGACCCCCAGCTAAGATGTGAATACTGACCCGGTCAGTCGGCACTGCATTGACAACTGTGTGGGGCAACAGGGCAACTCCAGAACATTGTTGGCTACAGCAACAGAACACGTCTGTCGGTGTTATCATGAAAGAACGATCGCAAGAAGAAGAAGAAGAAGAAGAAGAAGAAGAAGAAGAAGAAGAACTAACCAACCAACCAACCAACCAACCAACTAACTAACTAACTAACTGCGTTGAATATTGAGGCTGTCACGAAAGTGACCTCGTCTGAAAGAAACTGTGCTTTTGAATTTCGATCTCTTTCGTGAAATATGCAAGATAGCAGGCATTGCGCGATGATCCGCACTGTTGAAATATGTAGGCATCGGTCCATGAGCACCACTATTATTATTATTAATTAATTAACAAGTGTCGCACCGTTTGGGACCCACTGCTACAAATGCAAGAAGACAACGTTACAACATCAAGAGATGCACGGGAACAAGTCTGTACTAACACACATTCAAGACGCAACACAGAAGATGTACTGGCTGAAACAATCTTTTATTAACGCATTGTGAAGACGCCAGAAGATATACAGTACATCCAACCGTTAATGCGGAGATGACATTTGATGAAACAAAAGATGATGCTGCCGGCCATAGCAGTTCACCGAAAGGTCATTTCCGGTTAGGTGACTCGGTATCCAGGGTTTTGATTGGCTGCAAGATATGGCACCGTTCGATGAACTTCGGCTTGTCGCTGCTCGTACCGACCTCACATCATCTTCGGCTTCGTTGTCTTTCTTCTTTTAGACCGCCAGTCTACATGGAACGTCGTAGCAACTTAACTGTTATTCAGTGGAAGTAAGCGACGGGTGTGTTGTGTACAGAAAGTCCAATCTGCCCGGTTTATCACACAACAAACATGTAGAGGAATATAAGTATAATGATTGTTGTTTGTAGTAACTGAAACTGCAGTCGTCTGCGAGAGCCATCCATCATTGAGAACCATCATATTCATTGCTGTTTTTGCATGTTTCGCTCGACTTTTCAAACAATCTAATCTATGAATTGCATATGACTTGTCGTGGCAGTCTTATATTGCTATTGAAAGCTATCGTACTCCTGCTGTCGAGGTAACTGTCAAAGTAAGTTTAGGGATATGTACTATAATATATAATAATATATAGATGATGTTGTGATGTTTAATTGTCATTTTTGGAGGGTTGACATTTGCGCACTCAGCTGACCGAATTTCAGGGAATATCAATGACAATATCATATGATCGCTCAATTCATCAATTGCAGACCGAGGTAGCGTTATTACTCTACTAAACTTACTGTTACTCTACTAAACTTACTGTTACTCTACTAAACTTACTGTTACTCTAAACTTACTGTTACTCTAAACTTACTGTTACACTATAAGCTACACTTAGTATTTACTATTTACCATTATTTTGTTATACCAAGTAGTATTGCTGACTATTGTTACAATACTTTCACTTTCATCTTTTCATTCTTCTCATCCCGTTCTTATATCTTAATAATGTAGTAAGTCATTGGAGGGTCTTCTTCCTTGTGGTTTGTGTTTGTATTTGTTTGTTCATGAAGATTAGCGGCTGCAACATCCTGTGTTTTTCGTTAATTCTATTCTGTAAAGCTGCATTACTTTGTGTTATTTTATATTGTTTACATTTCCACAGCTTTACCACAGTTCCACTAATTTCATTCATGACTGGTTTCAGACTGGTAGGTTAGTCTACTAAACTTACTGTCACTACAAAATTTACTGTTATTCTACCAAATTTATTATTACTCTACTAAACTTATGGTTGTTACTCTACTAATCTTTCTGTTGTTACTCTACTAAACTCACTGTTACTCTACTAAACTGACTGTTACTCTACTAAAACTAAACTTATGTCCCTATATCTCCACCTTGTAGTGATAGAGATATTTGTATGTCCCCCATATCTCCACCTTGTTGTGATAGAGATACTTGTATGTCCCCCATATCTCCACCGTGTAGTGACAGATATTTGTATGTCTCCCATATCTCCACCGTGTAGTGACAGATATTTGTATGTCCCCCATATCTCCACCGTGTAGTGACAGATATTTGTATGTCCCCCATATCTCCACCTTGTAGTGACAGATATTTGTATGTCCCCCATATCTCCACCTTGTAGTGACAGATATTTGTTTGTCCCCCATGTCTCCACATTGTAGTGATAAACTTGTATGTCGCCATGTCTCTATCCTCTAGTGGTGGAGGGACTGTGTATGTCCTGTATGGAGTCTACAGGATTCACTTTATCTATTATCATTTCTATGAGAAAAGGTGATCAGTTGCTTTCATCTGTTTAAAAAAAAAAAACCCACAGCATTAATTTCTTCTTCTGCGTTCAACTGGAGAGTTGTTTCGGATGTGATTGCGTTGTGTCTGTTTACAGCAGAGCTGCGTTCTTGCGCCGTTAGGCTGACACATTTGACTTCTGTGGGCATTTGTTGACCAGGTTAAGCTTCCCGGGTGTTTCAAAGGACAATACCCTCACTCATTAGTTTAAGATGAAGCGCTGTTGCCTTCTTAATCTTGTAACCGTTCTGCTACTATATTGACTTTGTTGGTTTTCTTTCAGATATTCATGGCATTCCCTGCACTGACTGCAGCTGTAGCTGTTGGACACAGTGTTCGGAGATCAGCAACTTTGCTTTTGCAGAAGGTAGTTTTTGTACATTTGTAGATCGTTTGTTTCATTAGGTCATTATTCCTCTTCCCTGTGTCTGCCTTGTAGTGTCCCCATGTCTCCACTTTGTAGTGGTAGGTAGATTGTGTCCCCATGTTTCCACCATATAGTGGTAGATATAATGTGTCCTCATGTCTCCACTTTGTAGTGATAGATAGTGTCTCCATGTAAGATTCTTCCTTAACTGACTGACTTACTGGGACGTTGCCGTCTTGACAGACGATAGTTTGTAAAATGGAGTGATACCTCTCCATAACACAAAGCCTGGGCTGAATTTAGAGACCATGTTTTTTGCCCATGCAGCATGATCCCTGTCTCAGCCTGTCTATTTTACTCCTGAGGAAAGGTAACACCAATGCGTCTGGAACAAGACAAGCTGCAGAAGCTGCTGAATCAGCAAAGCAATGCTCTAACTGTCTGCCTGCTGGAGCTTCTATTCTAGACCAGTTGCCAACCAAGGCTTAGGGCCTGGTCTGCCCTACCATGGCATTTCGGCGTTAACTGAAAGCAGGTAGTACCGTCTACTGTCATATGGTAGCTCAGTCATTTCTGACTAAGACGTGATTTAATCTGATATACAACCAGTGTGAATCTGGTATACAGCCAGTGTGAATCTGGTATACAGCCAGTGTGAATCTGGTATACAGCCAGTGTGAATCTTGGTATACAGCCAGTGTGAATCCTAGTCATTATTGTGGAGTTAGTGCACTGTATTGAGATTCTGCTGATGTATCCCGTGGGAAGAGGCTGGAACACTTAAACAGGTGTTTGTGTACAGTGAGGGTGATGCTTTAGAAACCAAAGCAAAACAAACTAAACCAAACCAAACTAAAACAAACTAAACCAAACCAAACCTAACTTAACTAACTCAAACTAAAAAAAAAAATCAACCTAACCAAACCTTGCCAAACCAAAACAAATTAAGCCAAAACAAACCCAACCAAACCAAAACACCAAACCAAACCAAAACAAGACAAACCAAACAAAGCCAAAACCAATCAAACCAAACAAAGCCAAGCCAAACCAAACCAAAGCAAACAAACCAAGCCAAACCAAACCAAATGAATGTACATTTCTATTTTTATCACTGTTTTCTTTCCTTAAATTCCAGAATGTTCCAACAATCTTCTTGGCATTTCGATTTGAAAGCAGTTTGCCACCTCTGAAAATAGAGCAGCTCACTGAGAACATTCGATTGAGAACAATTCAAGATGTGTCCCCTTCTCCGAGACCCCTAGTCTTGTTGTTTGGTTGGATGTTGGCAAAACAGCGCCACCTGGACAAGTATAGCAATATGTATCACAGCAATGGATTTGATGTTCTCAGCTTAAAGGTAAGTGATTGTTGTCCTTGACATTTGATTGATTGGTTATCTAGAATCAGTATGATAGTACTTGAAAGTAAAGTCAAAAGGAGATGCTGGCATATGAGACTACAACCTCCAGCATGAGAATGAAGGTGGAAGCAGTAACAGCAACTTTCCAGTGGTTGGAGGAGACCGCTGCAGCACACATTGCATTCATTGCAGACTCAAAGAGTGTACTTAGTAAGGTGGAGAAAGGAATGTTTCGTGTAGAATGGAATGCCTTGCTTCAGAGGTCACAGATTGTGAGAATTGTATGGATTTTCTGCTCTCTCATGCAGGAGTGTGGGGGAATTAATTGGCTGATTGGCTGGCAGGGAATGCACAGGCTGATAGGCTGGCAGGGAATGCACCTCTGGGTGGTGGATTAGCTTTGGACAAGGGAGAGGTGGTTAGGCACCTGTGGGACCAGGTGAAGAAAGCGGAACAGACTGAGCGGGGGATTGGCATGGGCTCTGGACGAGTCTCAAAACTGAGAGGGAAGACCTGGAGAACTTTCAATCAGATGGCAGTTGGTACCATTAGCAGTATGACTCTTTGCTAGCTGTTGAACAAGGGGACGGAGCGCGTTAGGGAATGTTCTGAGTGCAGTGATGTTGTTTCTTAGCTCAACTCAACACAACTCAGCTCAACTCAAAATAAAAGACCCTATTACATGTCTTAAAGCACATTGGGAGATGGTGCTAGATACATAATTGTTTAGATGAATCACCACTCTCAGGCTGACAGGGTCAGTATCACACCAGCTAGTTTTACTTATCAAGACATTTCCTGGTGTCTGTTATATTCTGGGTCGACATGAGAGCTGGTGTCAGTTTAAAAAATCTTCATAATGCATATACGACCCTTACAACCGAGTTGGCAGGCGCCTAGGCACTACATGGCTCTATGGCTCACGTGGTTTGCTAAACATTAAATATCATCTTGCCATGTGTTGTTTGCTGAATATTAAATATCGTCATGCCATGTGTGTAAACTAAACATTACATATCATACCGCCATGTGTGGTAAAGTTAGTTGCATATCCTTTACAGGATGTCGCAGTCAACCCTAGCATATTTTGGCTGTTTATTATTTCTGGCACGTTTATGTTAAGTTGTTTGCCATTGCTTTCTGAATGCCCAGGACTCATGCCATTTTATAAAAAACCAAAGTAAGGTGGTCTGCTGCTAAATCGCCTGCAGCTGTGTTTTGAACTCTGAATGCAGGATTACGAACTGCATCGTAACTTCTTTGCCACAGAACTAGTAAACTAAACATTAAACATCATCATGCCATGTGTGAACTAAATATTAAACATAATCATTTCATATGTGGTAAACTAAACATTAAATATCATCATTCCATGTGTGGTAAACTAAACATTAAATATCATCATTCCATGTGTGGTAAACTAAACATTAAATATCATCATTCCATGTGTGTATACTAAACATTGCATATTCCATATGTGGTAAATGTCACAAGGTGGTTGACATGTAGAAGTGGCTGTGGTTGTGTCTAGTGGTATGTCTGTATCCCCTCTGCCGTGCGTCCACCTTGATGAGGTAGAGGGTGTCGTGTCCTCCTTTAAAGTGTCGTCCCTGGAGTGAGGAGATCCGACACCCACATTATAATATTATTTTTTTTCCCCCTCAATATTCTGGAGAATCCACCAGCTTCCGTCCAACACACTCCATCAGCCTATGGACACCTTTTCCTATCACTCTCACACTGTCGTACTATGCCCCCTTCTCATACTTCCCCAACGCAACATACTCAACAACTCTTGCTTCTAGAAATTAATAAAGATTAATTTATTAAAATAAAAGTGTAACGTGTATGAGACGTGTATGCGAAGAAAATGTGTGACGTGTTCTATAAAGTGTGTAGACTCTGTCTCTCAGACATCAACTCAGTCAGCTGATCACAGCAAAGATAGACCACAGCACGTTACGTCAGAACAAGTACGTCTCACCCGTTGCCGGAACCATCTTGCCGGATAATGCTTTGCCTCTGTAGACCTCTGGTAATCCAATTTCATGAACATCCGAAATAGACACCGGTGGTATTAACAGTTAATCATGGACCGGTTGCACTCTACACAATGTCCGTTCCTAATGTTCCTAAACAAACTGCACAAGTCTTTTGCAGTGTGTACGCAGTTAGTTAGTTAGTTAGTTAGTCGACAGATCATCCTCGTTGCACATCGAACCACTCAGTTCATAAGGGCTACTTACTAATGTTAATTGTTACTGTACTGGATTGATCCTCACTCGTGTCTATCCAGCCTCACATATAATGTCATGGGTTCTATTACACGAGATTATATAACTCTAGGTAACTATTAGACCCAATGTCTTCAGCCCGCCACCACTGTCTGATGATGTGTGGTGCATCAGTACGCATCACTCACTTTGGTGAATCAACCTGCTTTTAGCTTTCAGTTACGTTCTGTCTGCACTTTATTGATGGTTGAACGGGTGTTCTTCCGAATGGGTTTTTTTTAAAACTTGTTGAGTTTCCTTGGATCTGGTAGGGAACCTAGGATAGAAACAACACATCTGGTGATAGTACTAGTCACTGATCCTTTTGGCTGAGTGTAAGCCTATCACCTTGCTTACTGATCTTTAGCTAACTAGACTTAGTCATAGAGCAGATTAGCTACCCACCTAGAGTCGAATCAGGCTATGACAAAGAAAAAATCACCAAACAGAATGCGGAACCCCGCCCACCAGGGACACCTACGGGAAGATCCCAATTATCCCTCATTACTCAACTAGTAAAGCTTATCAACACTTCACTAATCTATTCTAGCTAACAGAGCCAAGTATCACTTCACTACTCTAGCTAGTTTCCACTAACAGTGCTAATCATCACACTATAGTTTAACAAGGCCACAGTCTATAGTAATTATAACGAATATATTATAATAAGTTATACCTTAAATGGCACTACTGCAGTCCTATAAATCATATCTACATCTGCCATATAGGCACGTGTAAAATTAAGTCACTAATTAACACACGGTAGATATTATTTCCACTGGCACTGCAGTGCCCTGCACTCTGTCTAGAGCATTATTCAAGTCCACCCTAGTTGATCTCAACTCGAGTTTATATGGCAAACTACCAAAGTTGTCCACGTGACGTTATCCTTTACTCCCCCACACAGGTGGCACAGTGGCAAATCATCCCCTGTCAAGAACTATTTTCCTGGCTTAAATCCTGTCAAAGTTGTCAGTAATTGCCTAGATTCTCAAAACAAGCCAGCTAGTTTCTGTAAACTCCCAACAAAGAGTTTCGATACCAAGCTGCCAATCATCTTGATGTTCCGGAAACCAAGAATTGACAGATGCACTGTTTTCCGTACTAGGTACTTCCGTTTTACATCTGCCCCTGTGATCTCACGGCTTCCATCTGCATTCAAATGTTGACAAACTTGTCACTCTTCTGTTCCGTGGTGACAATCCCAGCAGCCATTTCCGTCTGATGTCCGGCCGTATAGATGACAAACGGAACCATTCCATATCCTAAGCTGACAATATATGTGATTCTACTTGTTAATGAACTGCCAACTCTGTGTATCCATTCCTTCTCACTCACCACCAAATGTGTTTATGGGCTGACACGATGTAACCTGTGCAGCTGTGTTTACTCTGTTAGTACGACTGTTGTGGCCCAGAAAATATACGCCACGCAAACGTCGGTATTATTATCTGGGTTAACTCAGGGCGCTCGTGACAGAGGGGCTTGCGCGTTCCAATGACCCCAAGAGCTATGCCGACGGTAGCACAGCTACTGGTAGGGTCACCCATGTCGGACAGGTCAAGGGAGAGGGACCAGATGAAGTGACGCACAAACCTGCTGCCTTGTAGGTAGACTGGGGACAGTCAAAGGCTAGGGAAAGCATCCCGAAAAATGCTTGTCGAAATCGGATGTACTGAGCCACAGGCTTGACAAAGAAGTGCAACGTAACTTTATCATTTCATGATGCCACAGATGAAAATTAATCGTTATGGTGCTAATCCCGTGAAGTCCCATCAGGCGGTGATAGTGCCGGGCCCCCTGCCTCGAGGGGGTCCACCCATGACTACTGGTGGTCACCTTCCCCTGTGCTGTGGAGTCAAGGCACAGAGGAGTAGGTTAAGAGCTATTGACCAAATACCAAGGACACTCAACATACTACAGTGGAATGCCGAAGGAGTTTATAACAAGAAAGAATCCCTGACACAGCGTCTTCATAAAGATAGAATAGATGTGGCATGCATTCAAGAGACACACCTCAACGCCAAGCACAAATTTTCAGTCAGGGGATATCAGGCCACACGTTTCGACCGCGAAGGACATAAAGGAGGAGTTCTAATACTTACACGAAATACAATACCTTGCAGCGAAGTATCTGTGATCTCTGACAACCAAACAGAAATTATAGGTGTTGATATAATGATAAAGGACGTGAAAATAAGAATTTACAATCTTTATAGCCCAGCAGATAAGGATCTTACACTCTCAAACATGAAAATAACTGACACAAATTGCATTATTGTCGGAGACTTTAATAGCCGTTCAGAAAGATGGGGATACCCAGATACTGACAAAAGAGGAGATGAAGTGGAGGACTGGGAAATAGACTCAAATCTCCATCTACTCAACAAAGCGGATGACACACCGAGCTTCTACTCCAGAAGATGGATTACCACTTCTACTCCAGACTTAGCTTTCTGCACAGGAGACATCCTCCACAAAATCGACCGCCATGTGCTGGACCAATTAGCAGGTAGTGACCACAGACCAATCAAGCTTGTAATGAATATGGAGTATGTTCCACAGGAGCAAAAGCCCTTGCCCCGCTGGAATTACAAACGAGCAGATTGGGACAGATTTGCCACACTAACAGACAAATATTGTGAAAACATAAATACACGATATGGCAACATGAAGCAAATGGTGGAAAGTCTAAACAGAGCAATAATACAGGCAGCCACTGAGTCCATTCCAAGAGGAGCGAGGAAAAATTACAAACCATACTGGACTGAAGAACTACAAAGTTTGGAGGACAAAGTTGAAGATGCCAGGAAGACAGCAGAGAGAGAACAAACAATTGAAGCGAACATCTCTCTCAAAGCCATCTCAGCAAAATATAAAAGAACAGTAAATCAAACAACAAGAGATTGTTGGAGGGAAAAAACAGAAAACCTGAATTTTGACAGGGATGGAAACAAACTATGGAAACTAGTGAAAGCCATGAACAATGAAGGACCTAGAAACAAACAAATAACAATTAAACAAGGAAATGCCTTGCTTACAGGAAAAAAGGCTGCAAATGCACTAATGGAACACTATGCCAGTGCAAACCACATTGATATTACAACCGAACAGAAGAAAGCAATCAAAGATAAACAGATACATCATAGTAATACAGAGACAGCTGCAGAATATATGATGGCAAATCTAACAATGGAAGAAATGGAACAGGCAATGAATACCCTAAAAAAGAAGAAATCACCAGGAAAGGATGGAATCACAAATGAAATGCTAATAGGACTAGGGACAAAGGCAAAAAAGAAACTACTAGCAGTCCTAAATTACAGCTGGAAGAGGGGAATAGTCCCACAGGCATGGAAGGAAGCTATACTAATACCAGTCCCAAAGAAAGGAAAAGACCTGGAAGAACCAAATGGCTATCGACCTATCAGTCTACTTAGCTGTGTAGGAAAATTAATGGAACGCATTATCAATGGCAGGCTAACATGGCATCTGGAAGAAAACAAACTCTTAACACCACACCAAGCAGGATTCAGAAAGTACAGATCCACTGAAGATCAAATAACCTATATAGCTCAGGAAATAGAGGATGCCTTCCAAGAGAAAACGCACACACTAGCGGTCTGGATAGATTTAGAAAAAGCATTTGATAAAGTATGGAAGGAAGGACTGAAAGTAAAACTGCAAAACATGCATGTTTGTGGGAAAATGTACAAATGGATCAGCCACTACCTTGAGAACAGAACTGCCAGGACAAAAGTACAAGGACAAACCAGCAAAATGATGCTGTTGGAGCAAGGTGTCCCCCAAGGAGGAGTTCTTTCACCAACATTATTCCTAGCATATATAAACGACATCACGGAAAATTTTCCAGCCAGAGTACACACATCATCCTTTGCAGATGACCTAGCCATATGGACATCTGAAGAATATATTAGTACAGCTAACAGCAGAATACAGCAAGCCCTATTAGCACTAGAGGACTGGTCAAAATCATGGCTAGTGAAGATAAGTGAGGAGAAAACAACATGCACAGTGTTCTCCCTCTCAAATAAAACTCAGCAACCTAAGCTGGTATTGAATGGAAAAATATTGCGCCATGAAGAAAATCCAAACTATCTCGGAGTCACCTTTGATCGTCGCCTGACATGGAAAACACAGGTTGAGAAATATCGAACAAGAGCAAGGCAAAGAATGGCAATCATGAAAAAGCTTGCTGGTACAACGTGGGGAGCAGATGAGAAAGTTCTCAAGAAGCTATATACTGGACGGGTGAGGCCAGTACTGGAATATGGCATTGCAGCTTGGGCAACAGCAGCTAAGTCAAACTTTAACAAAATAAGTAGAGTCCAAAACCAAGGAATGCGAATCATAACTGGAAGCCTGAAGACAACGCCTATTAACGAACTAGAAAAGATCACTTGTTTACAACCAATGCAGGACAGAAGAGATAGCAGAGCCCAGCAACAAGCAGAAAAATTTAGAAGATTGACAGACCACCCTATGTATAACAGGTTTAATGGTTTTGGAAAAGGAAGACTGAAGCGTAGCAACTTTGTAGAAACTGCAAAACGAAAGATTAGGGCAGATCCCATACTTAACATATCAACAGTCAAGCCCATTTACTATGCACACAACTTCCCAGCTTGGAGACAGCAGCAACTGCCTGAGATGATAGAAAACATTCCTGGTATTGAGAAAAAGAACACTCAGCATGAAACCGAAAGAAGAGAAATAACCCTAAACTACATAAAAGAACATTACCCAAGCAGCAATTGGACCCATGCATATACAGATGGATCAGCCAAAAATTCAATAGAGAATGGAGGAGGAGGAATTCTCCTAAATTTAAAAAATGGAGTGAAAAAAACACATTCAATGGCAACTGGAAAGTTTTCAAGTAACTTCAAAGCAGAGGTAGAGGCTCTGAAAACTGCTGCAGAAATGCTCTTGATGGAGGAAAATAAAGAGAAGCAAATAGCTATCTTCACAGATGCAAAGTCAGCTGTCTCAATACTGAAGAGCAATAACAGCACAGAAATAGCTGACCTAAGAGCAGCACTCCATGGTCTAAGCCAGAAATCCAAAAAAGTTGTAATACAGTGGATCCCATCACATTGCAGTATACCTGGAAATGAAGAGGCTGACAGACTGGCAAAAGAGGGCGGACGACTACCACAGCCTGACATAGACATAACATAATGAGGCAAAGAGGTTGATAAAAAGCACCTATAAAACCAAATGGGAATCAGAGCATCCAGGCCACCAGAAGGATGATGCATATTACAAACTCGACCGAAGAGAACAAGTAGCAATCTTCAGACTCCGCACAGGACATAACAGGCTGAAATACCACTTGTTCAATAAACTAAAAATAGGAGATACTGATGAATGTAATTGTCGAACTGGAAAAATTACAGCAAAACATTTGCTGCAGGATTGCCCAATATGTGCAGAACAGAGAAAGATATTTTGGCCCACACCTGCTTCATTTGAGGACAAGCTCTATGGAGATATCAACAAGCTCAAGTTGACCGCAGCTTACTTTAACTACATACAGGTTGACATTTAAAGGTGTATGAAGAAGTATTCAGACTGTCACACTTCATACCACAGGTATGTCGGTTACAAAAGCCTCCCAGAGGCATGAAATGGAATATTGCTTGGATAGCAAATCCATTACGTGGAAAGTCCGAATCAAAAGCTCACTGTGTGAGGTGAGCTTCATAAAAGGTGGAAAAAGTGTCCTAGTGGCACGAAATGGAATATTGCTTGGATAGCAAATCCATTACG
Organism: Cepaea nemoralis; assembly: GCA_014155875.1. Lineage (NCBI taxonomy): Eukaryota > Metazoa > Mollusca > Gastropoda > Stylommatophora > Helicidae > Cepaea > Cepaea nemoralis. The sequence goes on from JACEFZ010008511.1 coordinate 110,705, forward strand.
TGGAAAATCTGAATCAAAAGCTCACTGTGTGGGCTTCAAATAAGGTGGAAAAAGTGTCCTAGTGGCATGAAATGGAATATTGCTCGGATAGCAAATCCATTGCGCGGAAAGTCCGAGTCGAAAGCTCACTGTGTGGATGTCATCTGCACACTGCATTCTACTGGTTTCCGGAAGAACAGCCTATGGTGAACGGTAGGCCCAATATACGGAAGTGAGGCTAAGCAGCCATGTGCAGGACGTGACGATTCCTTGGGTGAGCCCAGTACCAGAGCGCTGTGTGTTGGCTCTGCAATTATGGAAGCCTCCTTGGATGGCGGGGAATGCCCATGGTCTGCCCCTGCCTTCCCTTGAGGGCTGACCAGGATGTCTTTGGCTGTTCTATATGGGCCAGCTAGGATGGGAGATAACACCACACCAGTGAGAGTCAAACGTCCTAAGAAACCCCCGGGAAGGTTAACCTGGTCAACAAATGCCCGCAGAAGTAGGATGTGTCGGCCTAACGGCGCAAGAACGCAGCTCTGCTGTAAACAGGCACAACGCAATCACATCCGAAAAAAAAATTCTGGATGAACGAAGAAGAAGAAGAAGTATGTCTGTATGAATACTCTGCAGGTTTACTTATGCACAGCTATAGACACTGGATAACACTGTTTCCACGCACATAATTTTATTAATGATACAGATACATGATGAAAAAAACATGACATTTCCATGAGTAATCTCAGTACAGGTACATGAACACAACTGTCTTTGCTCCATTTTGTAATATAATTTAATTGCCTCGGACTCTTTCCTGTGTCCGAACTCACTGAATGCCTGGCTGAGATTCCCTCCTCAGCCCAGACACTGAATAACTGGCTAGTTTCCTTAACATAGCCCAAACACTACTGCCACTGAAAGCCTGGCTAAGTCTCCAATACTTAGTCTCAGAATCCGCTGTCCCCGTTAAGTCTCCCTGATTTAACTGAAACTCCACGATCTGGTTAATTTCCCTCCCTTAGCCCCAGAATTCAACTGTCTGAAAACCACCAGGCGGAGTTGTCCCTAACTCCGCGACAACTCAACTCCCTCCAATTTTCCCAGACTTCTCTTTTATTTACTCTTCCTGGGACCTCTCAAGAAACACCATTTAACTCCATTCTAAATTCCTCCAACATTACATTTCTGGACTTCCTTTGTATCTTAGTCTACTATCACGTTTCACTCTGTGCCCTGGTGACTCAGACTGACATCTCCGTGATATACCCTGCCATTGTGTTTGGGGCCGGCCATTGTTTTGGAATTCCTACCTTCACCTTTCTGACCTCACATCCGCATACCTCTTCTCTGACCCAGTTACCCTTGATTGTATAATTAAATTCTTAACTCATCCGTTCACCCCACTTTGGCGTAAACACATGCACGTTACAGAAACTAAACATTAAATATCATCATTCCATGTGTGGTAAAGTAAACATTATCAACATGACAGTAAATGTTGCTTTCTCACCACCAGATGAAACCTACCCAAGTGTTGATCCCCCAGAGAGCCCAGAACACCGTCGACCACCTTCTGTCAGTCCTACAGGATCCTAGTCTGACCAAACGACCCCTGATGGTTCACGGTTTCTCAGTTGGTGGCTACATGTACGGAGAACTTCTGCTGAAACTTGACCAACACAAGGAGAAGTACCAGGGTGTTCGTGAGCAGCTGAAATGCCAGGTGTTTGACAGCCCTGTCGACTTTGAAGGAGTTGCACCAGGGTTCGCTTCTGTTCTTGTTAACAACAAGCTGGCTCAGAAAGTCATCAGGACATCTCTGGAAGCTTATTTGAATACCTTCAAAAAATCCATCACCAGCCATTTTCTGAAGTCTTCTGCAGCCTTCCACAAAAACGAGCTGTGTTTGCCGTCCTTGCTGTTGTACTCTCGTTCTGATCCTATCGGTGTAGATACCAAGATTGAACAGGTAAGCTCATGCTGCTTTCTTCTTTGAGTAAATCGATGAAAATGGAAAATGTAATAGGTCAGCTCTACAAGAACACAATCATAACTGACAGTATGGACGTTGTGGCTAGGAAGCCTTTATTAGTACACAAATATGCAAACTATCACATGATACTGATATAACTTCTTTAGAAATTATATTGTAAAAGTCACAAAGCTGAAGTTCTGGGGGAGTTTGGTTCCAAGGGTGCACAAGTGGAACTGAATCCTTGAGTGGAGGAAGTCAATCTGATTGCCAGGAGCTGACAGGAAATGACATGATAAGTAAAAGTGTAATCCAAGGAGAAAAAATGGGGGGGGGGGGGGGTGTCGCTCACTATAGGAAAGATATGAGTGGGATGGGGACACAGCAAAAAAAGGGGTGAGCCCACAGATAGAGATAGGATCAGAGAAAGGGATTTGAGGGAATGAAAAAAACAGGATAAATGAAGCTGTGTTTGATATTGAGACCATATGGTGAAAGTTGACTCCCTCTGAAAGTTTTCCATTCTTATGATCTCTTGGGTGAGATATGCAAATCTTTGCACACATGGGAAGCACAGTTGCATTGATCACATTAGTGAAGAAAGCTATGTGCAGGACCTGTTTGAAGCAATAACGCCACTTGCATGTGAGTGTCCAGCAGTGAGTGAGTACGTGCTAGTGTGAGTTGACTGCAAACATTCATTAACTAGTCTGCACAAAATAGGACTAACATGGTATGACAGAATCACCAATGTGCAGCTCATGGAGAGAACTAGACAAATCATTGGTTACTGTAATTTAGTATGGCAGCACAGATGAAATTGTCACATCTTGCTTTCATCTCCAGGTCATGAAAAAGTGGAAGGCCTCCGGGGTCCCCGTAATGGCCCGCTGTTGGGAGAGCTCACCCCACGTCAGCCATTTCCATCGCCACCCTGATGAGTACGTGGAAGCTGTGCTACATTTCTTAGACTCCGTGGGACTGACCAAGCCACAAGCCTTGAAGAAGGACTAACATGGTATGACAGAATCACGAAGTGGAGCTCAAGGAGAGAACTATACAAATACCAGTAAACCAAGAGGTAAAGGAAGGATGCCGGCGTTCAATCGGGTACACAGAGAAAACCTGAGAATGCTCCCTGTGTGGAATCCATAGGGCAAAAGAAATAGAGGACGACAGAAAAAGACATGGAGAAGAGAAGTAGACACAGAAATAAATAATATGGGGAGGACGTGAACAGAGCTGCCTGGGATAGTTTAGGACAGGATGCCTTAGAGGGAGTGGTTTTAGGACCTATGCCCCAACAGGGAATAAAGTGTGAAAGAAGATGTCTGGATGGAGTGAGTGATCCTGGACGCTTTATAGTTGTAACACTTCACTATATTCTGACTCCGAACACCCTTTATAGTTGTAACACTTCACTATATTCTGACTTTGCACACCTATTGTAGTCGTAACACTTCACTATATTCTGACTCTGAACACCCTTTATAGTTGTAACACTTCACTGTATTCTGACTTCGAACACCCATTGTAGTCGTAACACTTTACTATATTCTGATTCTGAACACCCATTGTAGTCTAACACTTCACTATATTCTGACTTCAGACTCCCTTTGTAGTTGTACCACTTGAACTATATTACTATATTCTGACTCCTGACTCCCATTGTAGCCATGACACTTTAAAACATCTGCCTAGATGTAAATTCAAACCCTTATCCTCTATAGGCCATCAGGCAAGTGAGTGAACCACTGCTCTACCGTGGCTGCCATTTGACTTGGTAATCATTGGTTACTGTAAGTTAGTGTGGCAGCACAGATGAAACCATAACACATCTTGCTTTCATCTCCAGGTCTGGTAGTCATTGGTTACTGTAAGTTAGCGTGGCAGCACAGATGAAACCATGTCACATCTTGCTTTCATCTCCAGGTCATGAAAAAGTGGAAGGCCTCCGGGGTCCCCGTAATGGCCCGCTGTTGGGAGAGCTCACCCCACGTCAGCCACTTCCATCGCCACCCTGATGAGTACGTGGAAGCTGTGCTACATTTCTTAGACTCCGTGGGACTGACCAAGCCTCAAGCCTTGAAGAAGGTTGTTCGCAGCAAAGTTCAGGCACAACAGGCATTGTGAGCTAAGTTAGGCTCCAGCTGAAGCTGTTTTGGTAATCTGCTTAATGCAGGATACCATTTGCATACAAGTCACCTAGATGGTTTCTCAGTGTGTGACGGTTTTCATGGTTGATTCGTCACAGTAGCTCCCTTTCATGAGAACAAGTATGGTTTTGAAATGTTACTGAGAAGTATCAGTAACAAGTAGGACGCTGTATTGTTATTATGTTGCAAACCAAATGAAGTGATGTGCACATTTTAAAGGGTATATTTAAAGTATGTTTCTGGTAACTGGCATAGACATGATTCTGACAAAATGTGACAACATATGCGATAGTTTGTAGTGATATACCTCCACATTAGAATGTGACACACACATGTGATGGTTTATGGAGATGCCCTTTTTAGGATGTGACACAAGCATTTGATAATTTGTGGATATATGTCTCTGTATTAGAATGTGACACAGAAATCTGATAGTCTGGTGAGATATGCATCCATATTCAAATGTGACACAAATATGTGGCAATTTGTAGAGATACGTATTAGAATGTGAAAGAATTTGGAGAGGTGTGTCTTCAAAGTAGAATGTGAAGCAGACGCAGTGATGCGTCTCTGCAGTTGAATGTGAAACAAAACGTACCATTTTGTTTTCATGCAAATATTTATTTCTAAATATCCCTTCCTCTTCTCCCATGCACACCCCTCCCCCAACCCCCATCACCTCCGTAGCACTTGTATGTGTTTTTTGTATGTGACATTTGCACATATTGTGTTACTATATTGCCAGAAAATATTACGTTCTGGTCATGATCTTGAAGTTGCAGCAGAATGAGCATGCAAACAGTGCAACTTGATCACTGACAGATATGGCTATTGAGTACTTAATGTGTTTTTTTCCCAGCACTTAAGACGTGTTTTTTTTTAAACACTTGAGCACATAAATGTGACTATTGGTCCAACGGAGCATTTGTTAATCACTTAAAATGTGATTTATGTTTAGCACATGGTTTTTTAAAAACTTGTTCATGATTTTTTTTTTTTTTTTAAACATTTCAAGCAAAAGAAAAGTGTCAGGGCAATGAAAAATGTAGAGAGTTCTGTTTTCAGACCAGTTAAGTGTTTGTGTGTGTATGTGTGTTTTAGCACTTAACAGCTTGCTGTTGTGGCAAGTTTACTCAGAGATAATGAAGAAATGATGCTGCAGGGATTTTCTGAAATGTCAGGTTTCATGTTTAATAACTTAACATGTTCCCTATTGGAATGCGCAAGGCATGTCGACACATGGGCATTTATACGTGATGTGTTAGATGGTCACAAGTGTAGATGGATATGTTCTTCTTTGTTATCTGGTATCTTTGATGATTGCACGGTCAGACGAGTTGCCATGAGCTCGACCATTTTGTGGGAGTTCTTAGTTCCACACGGCTGGGAGTTTAGTATTGGTGATTGCATGGTCAGACGAGCTGTCATGAGCTCAACCATTTTGTGGCAGTTCTTTAGTTCCACACGGCTGGGAGTTGGGTATTGATGATTGCATGGTCAGACGAGCTGTCATGAGCTCAACCATTTTGTGGCAGTTCTTCTTTAGTTCCACATGGCTGGGAGTTTAGTATTGATCATTGCATGGTCAGATGAGTTGCCATGAGCTCAGCTATTCTGTCGCAGTTCTTCTTTAGTTCCACACGGCTGGGAGTTTAGTATTGATCATTGCATGGTCAGACAAGTTGCCATGAGCTCAGCTATTCTGTCACAGTTCTTCTTTAGTTCCACACAGCTGGGAGTTCTAGCGTTGATGATTGCATGGTCAGACGAGTTGTCATGAGCTCAAATATTTTGTGGTTCTTCTTCTTTAGTTCTCAATGGCTGAGAGTTGGGTGTTGATGATTCAGTAGGCAAGCATGTCTTTCTTAGCTGGCTGTAGAGAAAACACTCCTGCGGAACATGTTTAACAGTTTGCTTGGTCCAGCTGAAGGGTTCTGACCATCTCATCTTTGTAGGCCTGAGTGCATGGAAGAAAAAGTGGCCCATCTTTCCTTCTCATAGAGAGCAATGAGAACCGGCACTAAAACTTTGTCTGACCACCCTCATGGCATCATCTGTGTAATGTCCTAACCATGACAAAAACGACAAGTGCCTGGGCTGCAGTGATTGCCCCGGTCTTGGCAATAACAATGAAACTCATGGGCATTTAGTTAATGCCAGCACTTGATGGTGTGGGGTGGTGGGGTGGCAGGCGGAAGGTAGCAACATATTTGTCCACTGCCAGACAGTTATTTATTGACCAGAACAATCAGTTTGTGGAATAGCCATACAGATGATCTTGTGTTGGTTGTGGGCATTGTTTCTGGGATCTGATGCTCGGGCCATGCAAGGGCCCATGATGTTGAGAGAGCTGATAGTGTATCTGTGGGAGTAGGCATCGTGGGCACATTGAAGATGACCAAAGCATCAGTAATACTGTTTCACATACTGTAGCCTCCTGGAGGTGTCTGGCACTGTTGGAAGTCGCAGGCAGAATCATTTACAGGCTTAGCCACGTTATACATGACATTCTGCATTCCTACATTTCATGTGATGGATAATGAGCATCTATGGATGTGTTCTGAATACCAGCAATATATAATACAATTGAAATACAACTTAAAGGTGAGCAGATAGGTCCTTTGCACTGGGTTCTGCCCTGTCTGGCTCAGTCTCTCACTGTACCATGGCAAAATGGCCGCTGAGAGCATGAAGCATGAACTCTAGTGACAACCCCCAGGGACATCAAGGGAAATTGCACTTGTGGTCTGAACGTCGCATAACTGTCCATTCTAAATGGTTGCGTTGGTTGGTTATGAATCGCCTGGAAGGCTGATGTTCAAATATGTCAATGCAGTACATCTAATTCTGAACCATGAAAGGACTTGTACTGTCAGCTTGAGGCTTGTGTCGAACATTTTCTTCTCAATCTCTACCAAAGAAAAATGTCCACATTGACTATGTTGTAGATCTCCCCTCTTCAAGAACAGGGGTCAGCGGTGAGGTGCAGTATTGGTACTTGTGCTTGACATCTGTGAGAGGCAAGGTGATCCCTGGAGCATCAGCCAGTCTGTTGACCCAGTCTGTGGGTAGTCCACACCACACAGAGATGCTCCAAGGGCATGGCATGTTCAGTCCTGGGCTTACAACCTCTGTGAGCCATAAAAGAGATGAATTTATCCTTGTTGATGAGATTATTTTATCCTTGTTATTGAACGAGATTACTTTATCCTTGTTAATCAATGGTATTAGTTTATCATTGTCCAGTGAGCTGTTTGTTATACTTGTCTCTAACAGGTTTTCTTTTTGAATAAAAAGAGATGGCTTTACCATCTTCAACAAATGGAAAAACACAAGATAATCTGCCATAAATTGTAATATGATGAATCTACCATTAATTGTACAATGATGAATCTGCCATTAATTGTACAATGATGAATCTGCCATGAATTGTAAAGATGATGATGCACAATGGATTTTTAAAAGCATATTTGCAGATAATTCATGACTTATTTATTGAAGAATACATTTATGATTTTCCTGTTTGCCCATTTTTAGTTTACAAAAAATGATAGCCTATCAGCAGTGGCTGAAATAACAGATTGTAGTTTGATGAATATTAAGTGCCAGAATTCAGCATAGATGGCACATTGTAAACATATTTTTCTCCTGAGAATGTGCTGTTATTTGGAACTGGAGACAAAACTACAAAATACATGCTTAAAGCATGTTAAATTAGCTCAATTAAGGACAACAGAACATGAATACATTATTGTTTGCACTAAAAGCCTGTTGTTGAGTTGGCAATGACATTGAAGTTTTGTTATTATATCAATTCTAGTCTGCTTCAGATATTCTGTTATTGTGTTGGTGTTATACTTACATTTTCTGGGTTGGGTATTTAAGTATTAAATTATTCAATTCCTTTTGTTAAACAAATGTTGGTCACTTATGTATTGTAATGTAAGGAGCTGTTTCTATGGTCTCTGGCCTAGGGGTTACAACACTTTCTCCGTAATCCCGTTTATCACGCAGAGTCTCGTAGTGGGCAAGAGCTGGAGGCGGTTCGACCCCCGCTGGTGACTTGCGGGATAATTGAGCCGGCCGCTCAGAAAGCAATGGCAAACTACTGAGCGTAATCTTGCCAAGAAATCAACAGACAGCTGAAAGATGCTGTTGACAGCGATGTCCTGTAAAGGATATGCAAATTTAAAAAAAAAAGTGGTAGATGGCCTGCCTTCTACCGTGGAAATGTTGTGTTTGGTCCTTGACAGGCATTACACTGGTTTTGTTTGTCTAAGCAAATCATGTGTGCATATAGTTAGGCTAAACTGTTAGCACAGCTATTAGGTTCCACTACACAAGGGGAAAGATACAAGCACCTCAGTGAGAAACCAATTTCAACAAGAGGACAATGACACCTTGAGGGAAAGACATTGACACTTCAGGGTGAAAACAATATCTTTGTGATAAGACAGTGACACCTGAGTGAGAAGACAATGACACCTCGAGGGAAAGACATTGACATTTCAGGGGGAAACAATGACATTTCAGGGGAAAAACAGTGATATCTTTGGGAGAAGACAATGGTACCTTAGTTAGAAACAGTCTCAGCTAGGGGATAGTGACACCTCCAGTGAGAATATGACACCACTCTGAGAAAATATATCTAAGAGAAGACAATGACACCTCAGTGAGAAAAAAATGACACCATGAGGAAAAGTGGCATTCCAGGAGTAAGAAAGGTACCAAGGGGAAAGACAACACTCCATAGTTAAAATAATAACACCATAGAGGGAAGACTAACACCAAAGAGAAAAGATAATCACACCTCAGAGGGAAAACTGTGACATCTCAGTGAGAAAACGGTGACACTTGGTAGTAAAAATCAGTGGTACTTTATTAGAAAGACAAAGACACTGGGAGGAAGACAACACCGCCTTTTCTAGACAATAACACTAGTGTTAGGGGGGAAAATTGACACTTTTGGGAAAAGCAATGACACCCTGGGGAAAAATTTACATTTAGGGAACAGACAATGGATCCCCAAGGGAAGACTAACACCTCATGGAACAGAACATTACACCCTGACTAACGACTGACACTCCAGGAGGGAAGACTATGACATGGTGAGAATATCTTGTTCTTTTCAGTTCTAATGCATTTTTGTAGCTTGTATATTCTAGTTCAAATAATTGGTTTTATTTAGTTCTAAAACATCTCCATGGTTTACTTGTTTTGATGGAGAACATTTTATATTTCTGACTGTTGAAATGTTTGGCATTTGTATGTTCTAGTTCAAAATAATTGGTTTTATTTAGTTCTAAAACATCATCTATGTTTTTTTCTTTTTCAAGGAGAACATTTTATTTTGGCTAACTGTTCAAATATTTGCCATTTGTATGTTCTAGTTCAGAATAATTGGTTTTATTTAGTTCTAAAACATCTCCATGTTTGGTTTGTTTTGAAAGAGAACATTTTATTTTGGCTAACTGTTCAAATGTTTGCCATTTGTATGTTCTAGTTCAGAATAATTGGTTTTATTTCTAAAGCATTTTCATGTTTGGCTTGTTTTGATGGAGAACATTTTATTTTCCTGACTGTTCAAATGTTTGCCATTTATTTATGTTCTAGTTCAGACTGATTTGTTTCCTAGAGCACACACAATTTTTGTCGTCATTAATTCATCATCATTATCATGTGCCATTATCTACATATTATTATATGTGTCATTATCATGAGGAGGAGCGGCTGGCCGAGTGGCTAGAACGTCGGATTCTCCTTTGGGAGACTCGGGTTCGAATCCACGGTAAGGTGTGGGATTTTTTTCTGTCGGGGGCAGAAAGAAAATCCTAACCTGCACAGTTCTCGGTGACTGCACTAGCCAGGCGGCCTTAATTCCTCAGACTCAAAGACCTCTCTGCCATACACCGCAAGGTACTATATTGGCAGTAAACGACAATATCATGTGTCATGTCGATAAACATGGGCGGTCATGTTTCACCATCTCACGCGATCACCAGAATCATGGATGAGCTCAGTGTTCTTGTCCTGACCATACCACTTGGCAAGCCATCTAGTTATTTACTTCTCTGCCTTCCCCTCTCTTCCTCCCAATCTTGCCAGTTGTCACCAAGTTCTTCAATTTATTTCTTCTCATAACATTGCCATAAAATTGTGACTGTCTGCATCTAACTTGTCTCATCAGTTGTCACTTATAGATATGATATATATGGTATCATTGTCATCCACTGGCTTGGTGTGTGGAAAATTCTTCTTCCTCCTCCTCCTCATCATCCTCCCCCTTTGCTGTTGCTGAAGTAATCCCTACACAAGAAAACTTACTTATTCTATGTGAGTATTTACAACGCCGGCATATAATTAGTGCCCGTAAGAGAAGCTAAGAATAGTAACACTGCCAAGGAAGGTAACCTGGCCTACAAATGCCTTAAGAAGTCGGATGTGTCGGTCAAAATATGCAAATACCACAGCTCTGCTATAAACAGGCACAACACAATTACGTCTGAAAACAACAATCCGGATGAACGCAGAAGAAGTAACACCGTAACCTTTCAGGAATGTCATAGGAGGTAATTGAGGGGTGGCACACAACATGCTGCCTCTTCCCATAGACAACTGTCGCTGCAGAACCCAACCTAGCAGGATCAAGTCTATGAATGGCTTGGCTTCAGTTGGGTGGGGGGCTGGTGCTTCATTGGGAGATGGAAGGCAGAAGACAAAGAAGAAGAGCTACTCACTGATGTTCATCATGCTCTTCTGGTGATTATACTGTCATTCATTTTCTGCACGTTTCAAACTTCTGTTTCTATACACATTGATGTATTTATTTGTGCCATATTGTTAAATATTATTATTGTTATATTTTCAACTCATGGTAGCTGGTACTTACTTCTCCATGACACCATTGCTTTAAATATATTTACAGTCAACACTGATATTATCATGATTATGTATATTGTGAGTTCAGTTAGTGACATGGTCTTTACAGGACATTTCAGTCAGTTCCAGCATTTATTGGCTGTTTGTGACTTACCAGGCAGTGTTAGTTCAGTAGTTTGTCATTGCTTTCTGAATGGCCTACGCCTCATATCAAGGGAATCAACACAAGAAAGCCTGCTTCAGAGTCGCCTGCAGCTGGTTTGGAATCCCCCCACTCTGTAAGGCAGGGAATTATGAAACTGCGTCTCACCATTGCCCAAACCTCATGGGTTACATTGTTAGTTGAAAGAAGTTAGGTCTGGTAGCTGGAGCCTGGAGTGGCTGTGTGATGTGTTAGGTCTGGCAGCTGGTGTGGCTGTGTGATGTGTTAGGTCTGGCAGCTGGTGTGGCTGTGTGATGTGTTAGGTCTGGTAGCTGGAACCTGGTGTGGCGATGTGATGTGTTAGGTCTGGTAGCTGGAGCCTGGTGTGGCTATGTGATGTGTTAGGTCTGGTAGCTGGAACCTGGTGTGGCTGTGTGATGTGTTAGGTCTGGCAGCTGGTGAGGCTATGTGATGTGTTAGGTCTGGCAGCTGGTGTGGCTATGTGATGTGTTAGGTCTGGCATCTGGTGTGGCTATGTGATGTGTTAGGTCTGGCAGCTGGTGAGGCTATGTGATGTGTTAGGTCTGGCATCTGGTGTGGCTATGTGATGTGTTAGGTCTGGCATCTGGTGTGGCTATGTGATGTGTTAGGTCTGGCAGCTGGTGAGGCTATGTGATGTGTTAGGTCTTGTAGCTGGAGCCTGATGTGATTGTGTGATGTGTTAGGTCTGGCAGCTGGTGAGGCTATGTGATGTTAGGTCTGGCAGCTGGTGAGGCTATGTGATGTGTTAGGTCTGGCAGCTGGTGAGGCTATGTGATGTGTTAGGTCTGGCAGCTGGTGAGGCTATGTGATGTTAGGTCTGGCAGCTGGTGAGGCTATGTGATGTGTTAGGTCTGGCAGCTGGTGAGGCTATGTGATGTGTTAGGTCTGGCAGCTGGTGAGGCTATGTGATGTGTTAGGTCTGGCAGCTGGTGTAACTGTGTGATGTGTTAGGTCTGGCAGCTGGTGTAACTGTGTGATGTGTTAGGTCTGGCATCTGGTGTGGCTATGTGATGTGTTAGGTCTGGCAGCTGGAGCCTGGTGTGGCTGTGTGATGTGTTAGGTCTGGTAGCTGGAGCCTGGTGTGACTGTGTGATGTGTTAGGTCTGGCAGCTGGTGTAACTGTGTGATGTGTTAGGTCTGGCAGCTGGTGTGGCTATGTGATGTGTTAGGTCTGGCAGCTGGTGTGGCTATGTGATGTGTTAGGTCTGGCATCTGGTGTGGCTATGTGATGTGTTAGGTCTGGCAGCTGGTGAGGCTATGTGATGTGTTAGGTCTGGCAGCTGGTGTGGCTATGTGATGTGTTAGGTCTGGCAGCTGGTGAGGCTATGTGATGTGTTAGGTCTGGCAGCTGGTGAGGCTATGTGATGTGTTAGGTCTTGTAGCTGGTGAGGCTATGTGATGTGTTAGGTCTGGCAGCTGGTGAGGCTATGTGATGTGTTAGGTCTTGTAGCTGGTGAGGCTATGTGATGTGTTAGGTCTGGCAGCTGGTGAGGCTATGTGATGTGTTAGGTCTGGCAGCTGGTGAGGCTATGTGATGTGTTAGGTCTGGCAGCTGGTGAGGCTATGTGATGTGTTAGGTCTGGCAGCTGGTGTGGCTATGTGATGTGTTAGGTCTGGCAGCTGGTGAGGCTATGTGATGTGTTAGGTCTGGCAGCTGGTGAGGCTATGTGATGTGTTAGGTCTTGTAGCTGGAGCCTGATGTGATTGTGTGATGTGTTAGGTCTGGCAGCTGGTGAGGCTATGTGATGTTAGGTCTGGCAGCTGGTGAGGCTATGTGATGTGTTAGGTCTGGCAGCTGGTGTGACTGTGTGATGTGTTAGGTCTGGCATCTGGTGTGGCTATGTGATGTGTTAGGTCTGGCAGCTGGTGAGGCTATGTGATGTGTTAGGTCTGGCAGCTGGTGTGGCTATGTGATGTGTTAGGTCTGGCATCTGGTGTGGCTATGTGATGTGTTAGGTCTGGCAGCTGGTGAGGCTATGTGATGTGTTAGGTCTTGTAGCTGGAGCCTGATGTGATTGTGTGATGTGTTAGGTCTTGTAGCTGGAGCCTGATGTGATTGTGTGATGTTAGGTCTGGTAGCTGGTGTGGCTATGTGATGTGTTAGGTCTGGTAACTGGAGCCTGGTGTGGCTGTGTGATGTGTTAGGTCTGGCAGCTGGTGTGGCTGTGTGATGTGTTAGGTCTGGTAACTGGAGCCTGGTGTGGCGATGTGATGTGTTAGGTCTGGCAGCTGGAGCCTGGTGTGGCTATGTGATGTGTTAGGTCTGGCAGCTGGTGAGGCTATGTGATGTTAGGTCTGGCAGCTGGTGTGGCTGTGTGATGTGTTAGGTCTGGCAGCTGGTGTGGCTATGTGATGTGTTAGGTCTGGCAGCTGTGAGGCTATGTGATGTGTAGGTCTGGCAGCTGGTGAGGCTATGTGATGGTTAGGTCTGGCAGCTGGTGAGGCTATGTGATGTGTTAGGTCTGGCAGCTGGTGAGGCTATGTGATGTGTTAGGTCTGGCAGCTGGTGGGCTATGTGATGTTAGGTCTGGCAGCTGGTGGGCTATGTGATGTGTTAGGTCTGGCAGCTGGTGGGCTATGTGATGTGTTAGGTCTGGCAGCTGGTGGGCTATGTGATGTGTTAGGTCTGGCAGCTGGTGCTGTGTGATGTGTTAGGTCTGGCAGCTGGTGGCTATGTGATGTGTTAGGTCTCACTGTGTGGCTAGTTTTGTTGAGCGGAGCTGGTGGGCTGTGTGATGTTAGGTCTGGCAGCTGGACCTGTTGCTTGTGATGTGTTAGTCTGCAGCTGGTGTAACTGTTTGTTAGGTCTGACTGTGTGCTATGTGATTGTTAGGTCTGCATGTGGCTTATAGGACTGGTTACAGGGGGGGGGGTCAACCCAAAAGTCGGATGGGATTATTTTATCGCTGTTGTTGATGTGTTTTCCTTGGGGGGCCCAAGAGGGTTATGCTCAGTAGTTTGCCATTGCTTTCTGAGCGACCGGCTGACATACCCCATAAGTAACCAACGCTACGCGATCCGCTGGCGAATCTCACGCATCTGTTCCTCACGTCGATATACGGGATTATGGAGAAAGTTGTTAACACCTTCACCAGGGAGACCAACTAAAAATTTAGTTGCATGTCCTTCACAGGATGTTGCAGTCAACTCCAGCATTTTGGCTGTTTGTGATTTCTGTGGCAAGTTTTACATTCAGTAGTTTGCCATTGCCTTCTGAATAACCGGCCTCTATACCTTTTTCGAAAAAACCAGCACTGCTGTGTTTCAAACCCTGGTATACGGGATTACAAATCATAACCTCTTTGCCATGGTGACCAGTGATTGTGTTCATAGTTATGCTTTAATTGTTGTTGAAGAAAGTAAATCAAATAACACAGTGACCTCGTTGTAGGGTCAATGTAGACATCCCTGCAGCAACATGTGTCTGACTTCTGTGGAAGAGAGATGGCTGTTGGCTCTTAAATGTATGGGAAAAGTGATGGTTGTCATGAGGATTGTGGTAATAAGGATGGTGATAATGATGATGATTGTTAAGCTAATTGTGGCAATAAAGATTATGATAGCCATGATGGATAAGGTGATAATGATGATGATGGTAATGGTGATATTGAATATGATAATAATTGTGATGTTTAAACATGGTTAGCTTTATCCGGTGATCTTCTTCCTCTTGTTGTTCTTCTTCTTCTTCTTCTTCTTCTTCTTCTTCTTCTTCTTCTTCTTCTTCTTCTTCTTCTTCTTCTTCTTCTTCTTCTTCTTCTTCTTCTTCTTCTTCTTCTCATTCATCTTCTTTTTCTTCTTCTCGTTCATCTTCTTCTCCTGCTTCTGCTGATTTGTTATTCTTCTTCTTCTTCTCGTTCATCTTCTTCTTCTTCTTCTCGTTCATCTTCTTCTCCTGCTTCTGCTGATTTGTTATTCTTCTTCTGCTGATTTCTTTGTTCTCTTTTGCTTCTTCGCCTTCTTCTACTGCTGTTTCTCATTCTCCTTGTTTGTTGTTATTCCAGTCATGTCCACACAGTAAGGTTGTCTCTGTGTGTTGTAGTATTTGAAGATTTATTGAGACACCCAGACAGCTTTGTGTGGATGTTACTATGTCTGGTGTTGTATTTGAAGACTCATTGAGACACCCAGTCAGCTCTGTGTGGATGTTTCTGTGTGTGGTGTTGTATTTGAAGACTCGTTGAGACACCCAGTCAGCTTTGTGTGGATGTTTCTATGTGTGGTGTTTATTTGAAGACTCGTTGAGACACCCAGACAGCTTTGTGTGGATGTTTCTATGTGTGGTGTTTATTTGAAGACTCGTTGAGACACCCAGACAGCTTTATGTGGATGTTTCTATGTGTGGTGTTGTATTTGAAGACTCGTTGAGACACCCAGACAGCTTTATGTGGATGTTTCTTGGAGATATTAGTATGCCATTCCTTTTGTAGTAGATTGTGTGACCAGTAGTTACATTTGGTGGCATGTCACAAAGCTGTTTCAACGCCCCACTGATTCAGGGTGGAAATGCTGTTACTAATAGGCACGGAGGCAGGGGCATTGTGCTGATAAACTAAACTAGCACACCAGTTATGGAGCCACCAGGATCAGATGACAGTTGCTGGTTTGATCCCAGCAGTGGAACTCTGTCTCTCAGCCCGTGCACTGTGTGAGCAGCAGCTCTCTGCATGTGCCAGGAGGTACGTGATGTGCTATTTTACATTCCACATCTAGTCTGAGCATGCTAAAGAAATCGGACTATTTATCTGAACAGATAACAATTGTGTCAGATGGCCTGAGCCCCGAGAAGTGCTTGCATCTATCAAAGTATGGTTGGTGTAGAGACTTGATTCTTGGCCAGTTACCAAAATACCGCGTCCACAGGGACTGAATTGTGGAGCGCTCCTCCTTTCTCCTAACTCAGAAACCAGCGGGGTATGCAAGATCAGCACTGGAACTTCACGTCAGTGTAGGGACACATTAGGTTGTTATGAGGTCATGGTTCAGCACCGCGTGTACAGACTGGCTGGGATCACAGTTTGGTTGACAGTGTTTCCTCTTTAGCCGTTAGGTATTTCATTGTCAGCAGTCTTCAGCATGGATCATATCCAGGGGTAGCTTTCAGTACAGTCTGTTTCATTAAACTGCCACTTGCTGTCTTGACAGACGATAGTTTGATACATTGTACTTAAAAAAGGAAGTGTCTATTCGTAGGGCCCTGCGAATAAACAAAGTGTCTATTCGCAGGGCACAGCTGGTCACGTGATTTAACGTAAGTTTGCAGCTATATTATACATTTTCGTTGGTTGAAAAACGTGTCGTCAGTGGCATAGTTGATAGTGCGCCCGCAGCTCGAGGTTCGTTTCCTTGCCGGACATTTTTTTTTTTTTTTAATTTTTCAGCAATTAATAGGATGAAAGTCAAATGTCAATCGTTCGTTTCCTTGCCCGACAATGTTTTTATTTTATTTTTCAGCAATTCATTGGGTGAAAGTCAATCCATCTCTTTGGGTATTTAGAATTGTGTTGTTTAAAGTGAGTGTAATTTAGTTAGTACCAGTTTCTCCAGTATTGGTCCTCGTTGCTTTGCACTACGGCAATTTCAATACCCAACCCACACATTTTTTGAGTCCCAAACGATCCATTTTCCTTCTACGCCTTCTGGCTCCAGCCCTCTTCTTCCTTTTCCTTTCCCCCTCTCCCCTACCTCTTCTCCTCCGCTGGCTGTTGTCAAAAGTATCGAGCACAAAGCACGTACTCCGTTGCTTCGGCGATAATTCTTTGTAATATTAAAAGTTTTCATATTCATATTCATAGACACGAAAGTGGTTAAGTAGGCAGGTAGGTGGGTTGTTAGACATATAGATCGTTAGAGATGCAGATATGTGGGTAGGTAGACAGGTAGGTAGTTTGCAGGTTTTGGGGTAGCTAGGCAGGCGATGGATGAGTGGGTACGCAGGTATGGGTGCTAGATCCAAACATCGTCCGATCATCTGTGTTCCACCATGCCAATTTACATCTTTTAAACCTCTCCCTGCAAACTCTGAACAGGCGGGTTTGGGGGACAAGGGGGGGCAGGGGAGATACAGACAAAAAAACCGGATTTTTTCAGACGGGACAGCAAACAGATGTGAGTCAGACACACGCTTTAAAAAAAGAGAGTAAACCCAGTACATATGCACATGGAAAGAAACCCAAGGCCGCAAAAGGAGAAAAAACCTCGGAGAACGAAAAGAAAACAGAAACAGGGGTTTGATAGAGATTCAGTAGAATATATACAAAGGACAAAGCCATTAAAAAAAAGCGCTATTCGCAGGGCCCTGGAATAGACTATCCCTTTGGGGATAACTACAAACCCCTGGCGGGGCCCGAGATAGTTATACTTCTCCAAAGCCTGGGCTGTACTGTAGAGATCATGTATTGCCCACGCAGCATGATCACTCTCTTGCTCGGCCTAGTGTACTCCAAAGGAAAGCTAACACCAATACATCTGGAACAAGTCAAATTGCAGAAGCTGCCGGATCAGCAAAGCAATGCTCTAATTGGCCACCTGTCGGAACGTCCATCCTAGACCAGTTGCCGACCAAGGCTTAGGGCCTGGTCTGCCCTACAATGACATTTAGTCTTTAGGTTGCATTTCCTTGCTCTAGGATAAGGTTTGTACCTGTGTTCCATTCAAGCTGTTTATGTAGCCAGTTTACATGTACGCAGTCATGATTTATGCTTGTGGCTGTTGCTGTCTGTGGCCAACTGCTGGCCATCTTCTGGTGCTGACAACAGTTCACTTTCGTCTGTTCAGTAAATCCACAGTGGCAAGTACACTTTATGCTGTCAGTGAGTACAGTCCTGGCCAGGCGTGGCAATGTGGCATAGTATCGCTCTAACAACGACTTCTGTGTGGCTGGATATTTTGTTACCATATTCTAAATCTATGTAAGTTTTTATTAATACTGGATTGCTTCTTTTTATTGTGTGTGTGCTTTGGATTCTGTTTTTCTCTAAACACGTTTGCCCTTAGTCACGATGAGAATATGAATGTATTAGTTTTGACAGATTTTAACATTAAATTAAAGAAATATGAATACACTGTATCTGTGTCCTGTTTCTGTACACGTGTATCAGACACTGATTGGCCAGAAGTTCTAACTGTTTGCAAGTATGTGGTACCTCTGTGTACACAAGGGACTCCTAAATATGGCGTGTCAGAGGGCGACGGGAAGATTCACACAGTTAAAGATAGTCATTTTTGTCTATGTCAAATTAATTAAATGCCTAGATGAATAGGAATAGACGTTAATGATAAGACGCAGATTAATAACACATTTGTGGCCAAGCTATCCAGGTATTTATCTCTCTGTCTTCTCTTTGCTCTTTAACCAACAATTTTCGCCGTTTTACAGTTCATTTCTCATAACATACTAAAAATATCTGGAATTTTTGCATGTTGAATTCCTGTAAACTATTTATGGGTTTTGTTTGTTTCTTTGAGGACTTTTTTATTTTTTGTTCTGTCCGTCCATGGTATTCTTTGCATTTTCCTCAGTAACCATATCTCCACTGCTGTTAGATGTTTCTCAGCTGTCAAAAATGTAACTAGGATGGGAAGCGAAACAAAGTTTATGAAAGTTACTACACACGATGACCAACATCCCAGACATCATCATCATGTTGCTGGTCCATTGCCGAATGTTGCTGTCATCATAGCCCGCAGAAATGTTTCTCAATCTATGGCCAGTCTTCTGGCGCATGCATTCTCATGCTCAAAATGTCTTCAATATCCTACGCCTGTCTTTGTGCTAGTTGACCCCTTCCCGAACATATTCACACCCAAGATGTCTTCAATATCTCGTGCCCATCTTTGTGCTAGTTGACCCCTGCCTCATCATATTCACACCCAAGATGTCTTCAATATCCCGTGCCCATCTTTGTGCTAGTTGACCCCTGCCTCATCATATTCACACTCAAGATATCTTCAATATCCCGTGCCCATCTTTGTGCTACTTGACCCCTGCCTCATCATATTCACACCCAAGATGTCTTCAATATCCCGTGCCCATCTTTGTACTAGTTGACTCCTGCCTCATCATATTCACACCCAAGATGTCTTCAATATCCCATGCCCATCTTTGTGCTACTTGACCCCTGCCTCAACATATTCACACCCATTTGGGTAAAGCTGTGGCGACCATCCCCGACCCAGCGCGTCCACAGGTGGCGGATCATGGAACGGCCTCTAGTTATAGAGGATAGCTGCGAATACCCAATAAGCAGCCGCGGACCAACTGGCGGTGGACACAGAGGGCGAGGCGGGATCTCAGGGTGGGATCTGAGTTCCTTAGAAAATACCTCATATGTTCGGAGACGTGCCTGCCAAGCGAGTCGGGGCGCTCTAACCCCTCTCCCGGGTAGGTGGAACCCGTTAGCTTTGGACAGCAGTCCATCTAGGAGACGGAAAACTCCAAATATAAACCCCCAAGTTCAAGGTGGACCAGCGTGCTGAGGAACTGGATGGCCATGGGTTAACTGGTCGTGAACGTTGGATGTCTGGCAGGCGTGCGGGGCGGCACCAGGCGTATGGACTCCTGCGGGACATCCCCTGCCTCTTCCCTAGCAAGCAGGCAATGCTAGGGTGACCGTTTATTTCCTGCAATATCCAAACTTTGCCTATGGATTTATTTAAACACGGGAATCGTCGCCGGAGCTACGGAGCACGTGCTCTGCGCTTGACACATCCCTCAGAGGCTAGCGAAGAGAGAGTGAGGAGGAGAAGACGAGGAAATGGTGTGAGAAGACGGCATAGAAATAGGAGGGCAGGCGCCAGGAGAACAAGACGAAAAGTGGAGAGACTAGGTTTCAACTATGTAAGAGTGGGATACTGGAATTGTCGCAGTGCCAGACAGAGAGGACCTGTATTGGAGAGACTAATATATGATTTTGACGTCCTCATGCTCCAGGAGCTAAATACAGACAAATACCATTGCCCTGGGTACGCCAGTTATATAAACCCTACTGGGCAGAAGAGACATGGACAAGGTCTGCTGGTGAAGGAAGGAGTGAAGCATGTGGTACTTGACTTGAGCCAGTGGAATCACAGTGCAAGAGAGGTCCAGGGTATACAAATGGAGATTGGTGGCTTAAGTTGGAACATCATAAATGTATATGCCACAGTGGACTGTTTTGTCAGAAAGGAACATTGGGACTGGCTTAAGGAACTGGAGGAATTACCAGGTGATAGGCTACTCATATGTGGAGACTTCAATGCAAGGAACAGAGATTGGGACAGTAGTGGAGAAAACCGACAGGGAATTGCCCTTGCGGATGCCATGGTGGACTCCGATGTGGTCTGCATAAATGATGGTAGGCCGACAAGAATGGCAATGAGGCCTGGCGATGCAGACACAGCTATTGACTTGGCACTTGTCTCCCAGTCATCAGTCCTTGATGTAAAGTGGACTGTTTTGAATGACCATGGGAGTGATCACATGCCATGCTCAGTCCTGATCTCTAAACCCAGGAAAGTTAAAGCTGGGAGAGCGCGCAAGACCTTCCGGTATGAGTGGACCGATTGCATTCTTGGACGCCTCAGACAAGGGGCATGCAACAGGACTGTTAAAACTCCCTTTTTGCAGCCCCCCATGGTGGACCCCAGAAGTAGACCATTCTTGGAAAGCAAAGAGAGCTGCAGTGAAGCAGCTAAAGAAAGTGCGACAGACACTTCAAAGCTCACGAGAGGAAGTGGACACAGCGGAAAATGTCAAGAAAGACAAGGTGGAGGTTTTCAAGCGCTGTGCTGCAGAGGGCAAAATGGGAATGTTTCATGAAGGAGATTGGAGGTGATAAAACACTGCGAAAATTCTGGAAACTGCCTATGACAGTGGGAACAATTTATAGAGATGATGGTGCGCGCGTGACAACAGACAACGAGAAAGGGGAGGCATTTCTCCAGAGATTTTTAGAGCAGACCAATCATAATGATGCGGACACCAGGGATGCAGTTAGAGAGGAGTTATCTGGCACCACCAAGAATATGCAGTATGAAGACATCATATGGGTGGAAGATGTTAAACACATTTTGAAAAAGGCAAAAGACACGGCACCAGTGCCCGATGGGGTTAGGTATGGCCACATGAAGGGTTTGAGCGATGCAGACCTGGAGGAGATGACCGACTGCTTTAACCAGAGCATTAGGACAGCATCAGTACCGCAGGATTGGGTGCACAGCTATCTCATCCCTCTCCCAAAGCCATTCAAGGATCAGTCAAAGCTTAGCGGCTTTAGGATCATCACCCTTCAAAATACATTTGGGAAGGTTTTAGAGAAAGTCGCTGTTAAGCTGCAGGATTTTTTGGAAAGGGGGAAGCTTCTTCCCAGAGGCCTGGGGAGCTACAGGCCAGGAAAAGATACCTGGTCAAATGCAGCCACTTTTGCCTTTGATGTTTATGAGGGGTTCCAGAGTAGACAGGAAACGATGGCGGTAGCGCTTGATCTCAAGGATGCGTACAATAGAGTTCGATATGATATTTTGATGACCGCACTGATGGAGAAGGGGGTCAATCCCTGGTTGGTGAACTGGATAGCGGCCATCCTGCACTCTCGTCGGGTTGCTCTCCGTCTGGATGCATGGACCTCAGAGCCACATATTTTAACCCCGGGACTGCCACAGGGATCTGCAGTCTCACCGGTGCTCTTTAATGTGTATACGAGCAAGATTGCAAACCTAGAAGCACCAGGGGTTGGAAGAATACTAACATTTGCAGATGATATTCTTGCATATAGGCAGGGGAGAGATAGGGAGCAAACAGCCCAGGAGTTACAGGCGACAGTAGATAAAGTGATTGACTGGTGCACAGAAATGAGTGCTGTCATCCACCCGGAAAAGGCGGCTGTTTTGTGGTGCTCTCTGGACAACAGGATTGTAAGAGCTGATGTCCCAAGCCTCGCGATAGATGATAGAAATGTCAGCAGAGAGAACAAACTGAAGTATCTGGGGATCACATTTGACAGGAGCCTATCCTTCAAGGACCATGTGGAGACGGTCTGTGACAAGATCTCAAAAGGGACTCAGTGCACTTAAAACTATGGCTGCAATGGACATAGAGCAGAGAATGCTTTTCACACTATACCAGCACTTGATCCTCTCAGTAATTGATTATGGATTAGGTCTGCTCACTGTCTCAGAGAGTCAGCTGGTGAAGTTAGAGCGCATACAGAACGAAGCTATGCGGGTCATTCTGGGATGCACTAGAGACACCCCAGTAGTGTGTATGCGTTACATCCTTGGTCTGCCGACTGTTGCTGGTAGGCTCAAGGTGATGCAGGCGAAGGCATACCTCAGAGTAGCTGCAGACACAGACCACCCACTGCATGAGGCGCTGGACGCAGTTAAGGGTCAGCGACTGATAAGAGGGAAATCATGGATGGCTCAGGCGGAGGATACGATCAGACAGGTGTGCCCCTTGGAGAACATTAGGCGTGGAGAGGAGTGGGTCAGAGTGCCAGCGGAGCAGTCAGACTTGTGCAGAGTTATAATCACATTAAGCCGGGAGTGCAGGGAGTGGCCAGCAGGGGCCACGGAAGTGGAAATCCAGCAACTAATTCAGGACAATGCTCACTCGGGTGATGTGATTATCTACACAGATGGTTCGGTGTCAAGAGGTGAGAGAAGTGGCTGGGGGTTCATAGCCAAAGCTAATGGTCGATGTTTGGGGCAGGAGAGCCTGGCATATGATACCACAACATCCAGCTTAAGAATGGAGGTGGAGGCAGTCACTGCGGCTCTCCGCTGGATGGAGAATACGACACACACACACACACACACACACACACACACACACACACACACACACACACATCGTGATTGTAACTGACTCAGAAAGCATGCTGACGAGGGTGAGGACGGGCAGGCTTCGTGCGGAGTGGCTTGCTTCGCTTCGGAGGTCACGGGTGACAAGCATCGCCTGGATCTTTTCTCCGGGGCATGCCGGTGTGCTGGGAAATGAACAGGCGGACAGATTGGCTGGCTCTGCAGAACTTGGTGGAGTATTGATACATGACAAGGCAGACGTGGTTGCGGCCTTGTGGGAGCACGTGCACACCTCGGAGGAGCAAATGGATTACCATGGTCTGGCAAGAATGAGACAGCGAGGAGTGAGGAGGGGATCTGGCCGACGCTCAACGGTCAGAGGAAAGGCGAGACGGACTTATAATCAGATTGCTACTGGTACTATTAGTGTTGGAACTCTTCGCTGGCTGCTGAGGATGGGGACGGAGCACTTATGGGAATGCCCCGAATGCTGTGATGTCGATTCCTAAATCAATCAATCAATCAATCAATCAATCAATCAATCATTCACACCCAAGATGTCTTCAATATCCTGTGCCCATCTTTGTGCTACTTGACCCCTGCCTCAACATGTTCACGCTTAAAATGTCTTCAATATCCCATGCCCATCATTGTGCTCAAAATGTCTTCAATATCCCGTGCCCATCTTTGTGCTAGTTGATCCCTGCCCCTATGGCTGATTCACGTGACCAGTGTGTTCTGGGGGGTTCACGTGACCAGTGTTTTCTATGGGGGATCCACTTGACCCGTGTTCTCTCTCTCTCTCTCTCTCTCTCTCCTCTCTCTCTCTCTCTCTCTCTCTCTCTCTCTCTCTCTCTCTCTCTGTATATGGGGGGGGGGGGGGGGTCACGTGACCAGTGTTTTCTATGGGGGAATTCACGTGACCAGTGTATTATGTGAGGGATTCACGTGACCCGTGTTTTATGTGATGGATTCACGTGACCTGTGTTTTATGTGGGAGGGGGTCACGTG
>JACEFZ010008512.1:0-65000 GCA_014155875.1 Cepaea nemoralis
ACGAGAACGGGAAAAACTCGCGTATAGTGCTTCCATATTGACGTGGATAGGCCTTAGGTTCATACCGGAATACGATCAGCGTTGCAGTAGTGGGTTGTGCTCAATATTTAAATTTCAAATCCCGGAACAACCAAATAATCCACTCTTCTTTATGTTAGTGAAGCCTGGACAACTTACTCACACCAAGAGAAACGTTTAAACAGATTTCATATGCGGAGTCTGCGAAGAATACTTGGTATTAAGTGGCAAGACAAAATCACAAATACTGAAGTATTGGAAAGATCAGGTTGTGTGACGGTTTGTTCCATGCTCAGTCTTCATAGTGTTAGATGCATAGATGGATGATGGTAGAATACCAACAGACATCTTTTTTGGTGAATTAAGATTGGTCAGAGATCTCGGGGACGGCCTCTACTACGATACAAAGATGTGTGTAAGCAGGACATGACTGATACAGGAATTAATATTTCACACTGGGAGCAAGTTGCCACTTAACATGTTGCATGGAGAGCAAAGATCAGAAATGGAATAAAGACAAAGGAGAAAATGAATGTAGACAGGTCACACATTCAGCCTGAGAAACGTACGATGGTGCGTTATGATGAAAATTGTCATGTGTTTATGTGCATCCATTGTGGACGAACATTTACAGCGTGAATTGCTCAGATCAGTTACATTCGCTACAGTCATGGATTGTAGTTATTATACCTTTTTGAATCACAATGTAACAGACTATTGTCTATCAAGACAGCAAGGTGCCAATATAACATACTGCCATAATACTGCTACAAAAGTGTTATAATACTGCCATAATAATGTTATACAAGTGTTATAATACTGCCATAATACTGTTATAAAAGTGTTATAATACTGCCATAATACTGTTATACAAGTGTTATAATACTGCCATAATACTATTATAAAAGTGTTATAATACTGCCATATTACTGTTATACAAGAGTTATAATGCTGTTAAAATATTGCCATAATATACAAGTGTTATAATACTGCCATATTACTGTTATAAAAGTGTTATAATACTGCCATAATACTGTTATACAAGTGTTATAATACTGTTATAATACTGCCATAATTTCATAATGCCAACTTACTCACACCAAGAGAACAATTTAAACAGCTTTCATATGCGGTGTCTGCGAAGAATTCTTGGTATTAAGTGGCAAGACAAAATCACAAATACTGAAGTATTGGAAAGATCAGGTTGTGTGACAGTTTATTCCAGTTTATTCCATGCTCAGTCTTCGTAGACTTAGATGGATAGGACATCTTAGGAGGATGGATGATGGTAGAATACCAAAGGATATCTTTTTTGGTGAATTACAGATGGGTAAGAGATCTCAGGGTCGGCCTCTACTACGATACAAAGATGTGTGTAAGCGGGACATGATTGATACAGGCATTGATAATGCACATTGGGAGCAAGTCGCCGCTGAACGTGTTGCATGGAGGGCAACTATCAGAAATGGAATAAAGTCAAAGGAGAAAATTATTGCAGAAAAGTCACACACCAAGCGTTTGAGACGTAAGATGGTGCATGATGGTGGAAATGACCACGTGTTCACATGCACCCACTGTGAACGGACATTTACAGCGCAAATTGGCCTTATCAGTCACACTCGCTACCGCCATAGTTAAAAGTTATTATGCCTTTTTAAAGCACAAACTATCGTCTGTCAAGACGGCAAGGTGCCAATGGACTGCCATAATATACAAGTGTTATAATACTGTCATAATACTGTTATACAAGAGTTATAATGCTGTTAAAATATTGCCATAATATACGAGTGTTATAATACTGCCATAATACTGTTATAAAAGTGTTATAATACTGCCATAATACTGTTATAAAAGTGTTATAATACTGCCATAATACTGTTATACAAGTGATATAATGCTGTTATAATACTGCCATAATACTGTTATACAAATGTTATAATACTGTTATACAAGTGTTATAATGCTGTTATACAAATGTTATAATACTGTTATACAAGTGTTATAATACTGTTATACAAGTGATATAATGCTGTTATAATACTGCCATAATACTGTTATACAAGTGTTATAATACTGTTATACAAATGTTATAATACTGTTATACAAGTGTTATAATGCTGTTATAATACTATTATACAAGTGTTATAATACTGTTATAATACTGTTATACAAGTGTTATAATACTGTTATACAAATGTTATAATACTGTTATAAAAATGTTATAATACTGTTATACAAGTGTTATAATACTGTTATAATACTGTTATACAAGTGTTATAATGCTGTTATAATACTGTTATACAAGTGTTATAATACTGTTATACAAGTGTTATAATGCTGTTATAATACTGTTATACAAGTGTTATAATGCTGTTATAATACTGTTATACAAGTGTTATAATACTGTTATACAAATGTTATAATACTGTTATACAAATGTTATAATACTGTTATACAAGTGTTATAATACTATTATAATACTGTTATACAAGTGTTATAATGCTGTTATAATACTGTTATACAAGTGTTATAATACTGTTATACAAGTGTTATAATACTGTTATACAAGTGTTATAATACTGTTATACAAGTGTTATAATACTGTTATACAAATGTTATAATACTGTTATACAAATGTTATAATACTGTTATACAAATGTTATAATACTGTTATACAAGTGTTATAATGCTGTTATAATACTGTTATACAAATGTTATACTACTGTTATACAAATGTTATAATACTGTTATACAAGTGTTATAATGCTGTTATAATACTGTTATACAAGTGTTATAATACTGTTATACAAGTGTTATAATACTGTTTCACAAATGTTATAATACTGTTAAACAAATGTTATAATACTGTTATACAAGTGTTATAATACTGTTATACAAATGTTATAATGCTGTTATAATACTGTTATACAAGTGTTATAATGCTGTTATAATACTGTTATACAAGATTTATAATACTGTTATAATACTGTTATACAAGTGTTATAATACTGTTATAATACTGCCATAATATACAAGTGTTATAATACTGTTATAATACTGTTATACAAGTGTTATAATACTGTTATAATACTGTTATACAAGTGTTATTATACTGTTATAATACTGCCATAATATACAAGTGTTATAATACTGTTATAATACTGTTATACAAGTGTTATAATGCTGTTATAATACTGTTATAATACTGTTATACAAGTGTTATAATACTGTCATAATACTTTTATACAAGAGTTATAATGCTGTTAAAATATTGCCATAATATACAAGTGTTATAATACTGCCATATTACTGTTATAAAAGTGTTATAATACTGCCATAATACTGTTATAAAAGTGTTATAATACTGCCATAATACTGTTATACAAGTGATATAATGCTGTTATAATACTGTTATAATACTGTTATACAAGTGTTATAATACTGTTATACAAGTGTTAAAATGCTGTTATAATGATGCCATCATATACAAGTGTTATAATGCTGTTATAATACTGTAATACAAGTGTTATAATACTGTTCTAATACTGTTATACAAGTGTTATAATGCTGTTATAATGCTGTTATAATACTGTTATGCAAGTGTTATAATACTGTTATAATGCTGTTATAATACTGTTATAATGCTGTTATAATACTGTTATAATACTGTGATAATACTGTTATACAAGTGTTATAATGCTGTTATAATGCTGTTATAATACTGTTATGCAAGTGTTATAATGCTGTTATAATGCTGTTATAATGCTGTTATAATACTGTTAAAATACTGTTATGCAAGTGTTATAAAGCTGTTATAATGCTGTTATAATACTGTTATAATACTGTTATAATGCTGTTATAATACTGTTATGCAAGTGTTATAATACTGTTATAATGCTGTTATAATGCTGTTATAATACTGTTATAATACTGTTATGCAAGAGTTATAATGCTGTTATAATACTGTTATACAAGTGTTATAATACTGTTATACAAGTGTTATAATACTGTTATACAAGTGTTATAATACTGTTATACAAGTTTTATAATGCTGTTATAATACTGTTATACAAGAGTTATAATGCTGTTAGAATACTGTTATACAAGAGTTATAATGCTGTTATAATACTGTTATACAAGTGGTATAATGCTGTTATAATACTGTTATACAAGTGTTATAATGCTGTTATAATACTGTTATACAAGTGTTATAATGCTGTTATAATACTGTTATACAAATGTTATAATGCTGTTATAATACTGTTATAATACTGTTATACAAATGTTATAATACTGTTATAATGCTGTTATAATACTGTTATAATACTGTTATACAAGTGTTATAATGCTGTTATAATACTGTTATACAAGTGTTATAATACTGTTATAATACTGTTATACAAGAGTTATAATGCTGTTATAATACTGTTATACAAATGTTATAATGCTGTTATAATACTGTTATAATACTGTTATACAAATGTTATAATACTGTTATAATACTGTTATACAAATGTTATAATACTGTTATAATACTGTTATACAAGTGTTATAATGCTGTTACACAAATGTTATAATGCTGTTATAATACTGTTATAATGCTGTTATGCACGTGTTATAATGCTGTTATAATACTGTTATAATGCTGTTATAATACTGTTATAATGCTGTTATAATACTGTTATAATGCTGTTATACAAGTGTTTTAATGCTGTTATAATACTGTTATAATAATGTTATACAAGTGTTATAATGCTGTTATAATACTGTTATAATAATGTTATACAAGTGTTATAATGCTGTCATACAAATGTTATAATACTGTTATAATACTGTTATACAAATGTTATAATGCTGTTATAATACTGTTATACAAGTGTTATAATGCTGTTATAATACTGTTATACAAATGTTATAATGCTGTTATAATACTGTTATAATACTGTTATACAAAAGTTATAATACTGTTATAATGCTGTTATAATACTGTTATAATACTGTTATACAAATGTTATAATACTGTTATAATACTGTTATAATACTGTTATACAAATGTTATAATACTGTTATAATACTGTTATACAAGTGTTATAATACTGTTATAATACTGTTATACAAGTGTTATAATGCTGTTATAATACTGTTATAATACTGTTATACAAATGTTATAATACTGTTATAATACTGTTATACAAATGTTATAATACTGTTATAATACTGTTATACAAGTGTTATAATACTGTTATAATACTGTTATACAAATGTTATAATGCTGTTATAATACTGTTATAATACTGTTATACAAATGTTATAACACTGTTATAATACTGTTATACAAGTGTTATAATGCTGCTATAATACTGTTATGCAAGTGTTATAATACTGTTATAATACTGTTATACAAATGTTATAATACTGCCATAATACTGTTATACAAGTGTTATAATGCTGGTATAATACTGCCATAATACTGTTATACAAGTGTTATAATACTGTCATAATATACAAGTGTTATAATACTGTTATAATACTTTTATACAAGTGTTATAATACTGCCATAATACTGTTATACAAGTGTTATAATACTGTTATAATACTGTTATACAAGTGTTATAATACTGCCATAATACTGTTATACAAGTGTTATAATACTGTTATAATACTGCCATAATATACAAGTGTTATAATACTGTTATAATACTGTTATACAAGTGTTATAATGCTGGTATAATACTGCCATAATACTGTTATACAAGTGTTATAATACTGTCATAATATACAAGTGTTATAATACTGTTATAATACTGTTATACAAGTGTTATAATACTGCCATAATACTGTTATACAAGTGTTATAATACTGCCATAATACGGTTATAAAAGTGTTATAATACTGCCATAATATTGTTCTACAAGTGTTATAATCCTGCCATAATACTGTTATACAAGTGTTATAATACTGTTATAATACTGCCATAATACTGTTATACAAGCGTTATAATACTGTTATAATCAATCAATCAATCAATCATGTGCCATGCCGGAAAGCCTGGGCGGTCATGACTCGCCATTTCACTCGATCACCAGTGTCGTGGATCAGCTCAGTGTTCCTGTCTTGTCCATGCCATGTGGCCAAGCCATCCAGATATTTTCCTCTCGGTCTTCCTCTTGGTCTGTTCCCCTCGATCTTGCCAGTTGTCACTAAGTTCTCAAATCCATTTCTTCTCATAACATGTCCAAAATATTTTGACTGTCTACGTCTAATTTCTCTAATCAGTTACGATGTTCATTTGTCTCCTGTAGTACTTGGTCATTGGTTTTTCTGTCTGTCCATGGTATTCTTTGAATTTTCCTCAGAAACCACATTTCTGCAGCCATCAGATGTTTTTCAGCTTGACTGCTCATTGTCCAAGTTTCACATCCATACAAACGAACAGGCTCTATGTATCACTCAACACTCTTTTTCTCGTTTCAATTGACATCTTTTTATTGGTCAGAATGTTTTTCATCTTGCTAAAGGCTACTTTCGCCAAGGCGATTCTTGTTCTAATCTCTTCAAGGCATCTCCCATCAGATGTTATGACTGCTACAATATAATTGTACCGATTCACTTGTTAAAGAATATTTCCATTTACTTGTATATTACATTGTGGCACTTCGTTCTTCCTAGTGACGACCATAACCTGAGTCTTTTTACAATTTAATTCTTCTTCTTCTTCGTTCATCCGGAGTTTTTTTTTCGGACGTGATTGCGTTGTGCCTGTTTACAGCAGAGCTGCGTTCTTGCGCCGTTAGGCCGACACATCCGACTTCTGCGGGCATTTGTTGACCGGGTTAACCTTCCCGGGGCAATTTAATTCTAACCCCAGTTGTTCACTGTGTACAACAAAAGCATCTACTAATTGTTGCAGATCCTGCGCATTGTCTGCAATTAATACTGTATCATCTACATATCTAATGTTATTGATGTTTCTTCCTCCAATGCTGATTCCATTTATATCCTCTACATTTCTGAAAATATTTTCACTGTATAGGGAAAAAAGATCTGGAGACATCACACATCCCTGCCTAACACCTCTCTTAATTGGCTGATACTGTCCCACTTCATTATCAATCCTTATTGCAGCTTGTTATTTCCAATATATGGTTTTTATAGGTCTAATGTCTTTCCCATCAATTTGTAGATCTGCAAGCATATCCACCATGTTGACATGTCTAACTCTATCAAAAGCCTTTGTATAGTCAATAAAGCAAAGATGTATATCCTTGTTTACTTCTATAGCACGTTCAATAACTGTTCGCAGCATATACACAGCATTTACTGTACCCTTTCCTTCTACAAACCCGCATTGTTCTTCCCCTATTTCAGGTTGTATCTTCTTCCTCACTCTTTGCATGATAATTCTTCGCAAAATCTTTGTGATGTGACTCATTATACTAATTGTTCTATGTTGATCACATTTCAAGGTTCCTGATTTCTTTGGGATTGCAATAAATACAGAGTTACATAATTCAGGAGGTATATCTCCTGTATCATATAATGTGTTCAGCAGTCTGGTGACTTGCTCTAGTCCAAATTCTTCTAAAGCTTTAATCATTTCTGTTGTGATGTTATCTGCACCGGGGGCCTTGCCAGCTTTCATATGCTTAAGAACATTTCGAACCTCCATCTCCAAAATTGGCAGTCCTTCATTATTAAATCTAATATCATACTGTTCGTCTCTGTTATCATCATAAAGTTGTTTCACATAATCTGTCCATACCTGTAGAATCTGGTCTTTTTCTATTATGATTTTGTCATCTTTAGTTTTTAGACACCCTGTTGATGTACTTATTCTTTTATTAGTAAGTTCCTGAATTCTTTTGTGCACTAATTTGGTATTTTGACTGTTGTGTTGGTTTTCAATTTCTAAGCACTTTTCCTCAAGCCATGCTTCTTTTGCCTCCTTACATAATGTTCTGACTTGTCTGTGAATTTCTTCATATTTGACAGAATTATTTTTGTTGAGTCTTCTTGTTTCCATGAGGTGTAAAATTTCTTCAGTCATCCATTTCTTACGACCCACCTTCTTTAATTTTGGAATAGTTGTATCTGCAGCCACATTGATTGAATTCTTCAACTTTTCCCATTGATCATCCACATCCTGGAATAGGATCTCTAGATCAGACAATATTTCAAATCTGTTCTTTACTTTTATGTTGAATTTGTTTTGTATTTCCTTGTCATTACTCAATGTAATCAGTGGAAATCCAGCAACTAATTCAGGATAATGCTCACTCGAGTGATATGATTATCTACACAGATGGATCGGTGTCAAGAGGTGAGAAAAGTGGCTGGGGGTTCATAGTCAAAACTAATGGTCGATGTTTGGGGCAGGAGAGCCTGGCATATGATACCGCAACATCCAGCTTAAGAATGGATGTGGAGGCAGTCACTGCGGCTCTCCGCAGGATGGAGAATACGACACACACACACATCGTGATTGTAACTGACTCAGAAAGCATGCTGACGAGGGTGAGGACGGGCAGACTTCGTGCGGAGTGGCTTGCTTCGCTTTGGAGGTCACAGGTGACAAGCATCGCCTGGATCTTTTCTCCGGGGCATGCCGGTGTGCTGGGAAATGAACAGGCGGACAGACTGGCTGGCTCTGCAGAACTTGGTGGAGTATTGATACATGACAATGCAAACGTGGTTGCGGCCTTGTGGGAGCACGTGCACACCTCGGAGGAGCAAATGGATTACCATGGTCTGGCAAGAATGATACAACGAGGGGTGACGAGGGGATCTGGCCGACGCTCAACGCTCAGAGGAAAGGCGAGACGGACTTATAATCAGATTGCTACTGGTACTATGCCATACGGCGGCACGACCCACCACGAAAAGTATAAATTGGAAAATGGGAATTCCCCACTCGGACACGAAAGTGGACGTAAACAAATGAATCCAAGGAGAATGTGGACAACGTCAGTAGACAGCAACGGGAGACGCTGTGATTGTGCTGTAGAACAAGGACGTGTTTTTCTAAGGATCTGTGTGAGGTGACCTCTGGACGCGATGATATGAGCGTGAGACAGCTATGAGTCAGGAGAGGGGGATCTGTTGATGATAATACTGCAGTGAAGTAACCGGGCGGAAAAACCTAGAGTGGAATTACAGCTTAAATGGAATCAGTGGATCAGGGCGTCAAGCAGAGCGCAGTAGACTGAACACTCATCGGTGGATCAGTAAAGTAGGCGCCGACCCTGTCTATAGGGGTCAACCTACAGGTCTACGTGAGTTTAATGTTCACATGTCTGCCACGGAATAAACTTCTGGTAGCGCTTTGAGATCTTGACTTGTGCCGTTGATTATCATTGTATTCAAGGTAAGGACTCAAGTTTAATTCCTCGTCCTTCGTTGCTGTTTTGCATTATTACGAGTTGAGTGATACCTCGACGGTTGCCGGTGTAGGCACTTCGAGGCATATGGGGGTCGTCACTGGACTCGCTGCATAAAAGAAATTGTCAACACGAAATTCCTGCCAGATTCAGTCAGCTGAGCGTAGAAACATTTGCACGCCAACATCTTGAGTTGCACCACACTACACGAATCACACACAAACTGGACGTCACAAAATGGAGAAGAACAGGAATAAGTAAACTGGAAGATCATACAGTTTACAAGTTACAACAGTAAGTTGGAAGGTTATATTTCACAAGAACAGTGCAATGAGAATTAACATGTCAAGACAGTGAGAAAGTAGTAGTGTAATAACACCGTTGCGTATAAGAATTGCAATAACAGTATAATAATTACACAGACAGAATGCACCGTACGCGCAAAACTGCACTATATTAAACACAGCACAGTGCTATCAAAGAGTTCTGAACAACGAACATTAAAAGAGATTATAAGATATTTAAGAACATTATATTTAGAACGAATGTGTGACACTTATAGCTTTGATGTTACCTTGGAAAAGAAGATAAACAATAGACACAAGCCATACAAAACGTTTGACACCATGGTCGATATGGAATATACTTATAACCATCATGGTAGGCATTGAGAGCCTGAGAAACACTGCGCTGTCACATTAAGCTATTAATCGATTGACATTTCACAGTAACTGATCGTTGGAAACTGCTCAGAAGTTATTAATTGTTTATTCTCGCAACTCCATTGCTGAAGTAATACAATAATAACGATTTGTGGGTTGAATTGTTACATACCCCACATTATCGAGGAACTCCGAAACAGAAGACATTATATACGAATTATCCTATCAGAATTTGGGGACAGAGCAGAGCAAGTTACACTGCAGTCAGAGATATATATCGTATACTGAACATGACAACGTTGAGGAGCGTGGGTCACGGGTAAATTTCGGAGGTGCACTTTTATAATCTGTGGAAAACGAACATACTACTTTGTAATGAACGACACTACTCCCAAACCTTGTCCCTCCACATAACCCTTTCAGGACATTTTTCCTCACTGACACTGCCCCACAATATTCCCGCACGCAACCTTCACTATTTCAACTTCATATTATGATGCCGTTATCGGATACTAGACTCACATTGCGCCGCCATACCAAGTGAGCAAGGATTTACTAGCGACATTTCAGTCGTCACGGACACATTGTTGCTGACTATTTACAGTTGGCGAAGCAGCATTTCGGTTGTCTCACGGTGCCAGTTCATTATATTAATCTGACACCTCACTGGCATAGGATCAACGGACACGAAGTTTCTGCACATAATATCGCATTCTTTATCGCCAACACTACATATGGGACATTACGGAGACACTACACACGTCATCATAGAGGAATAGAAGGACGGATAAGACAGCACACACCAGTCTACTGTGGGTATCGTTACAATCATGTACCCAAATTTAACTCAAAGTTCGACGGGTGCACCATAACCGACTAGGTTTTGTCAGTCGGCCACAGACCGCGTGGTCTAGGTGCTGGTGTAAGTGCATTACACCATCGTGTCAATTTACCTGATATTGTGTTTTGAGGAGAACCTCCATTAATTGTCGACTGCAGAAAACGAATATATTCGAGCATTTGAAACAGTCGAGCATGGAATGGACATTTGGAAAGTCGTAGAAGACACCGACACCGCAATTTTCTTGAGGCCAGTACCTGTTGTAATTGTCAATTGGTGTGACATTGATTTTGTTTTTAAAGTTTAATAAGGTGTCGTATTTTCAATTATGTCAAAATTTATTATAAATTAACAACCGTTTGTTTTGTATGATAAGTCAGTAGTATGTTATGTTGAATCTAAGTCTGAAAGTATTTGTTGTCGGGTTGAAACATTGATTGGTATTTTCGTCCCTCGTTAATCGTCTACCGTGACTGTTAATTATCTAGTGTCATAGGTATATATTTTTATATTCTCACATTATTCATATGGTTTACATATATATTGCATTCATTATAAGAGTATCGTAATTGTGAGTAATATATAAAGTGTTTATCGTGTTGTTACTTAAATTTGTTAGGAGCAATAATTTTGTCTGTTGTGAATGAAAATATGTATTGTCGTCTTGCGTCAATCGTCTTTTGTCAATGTTAGTATTGTGTCGCTGTACTTTATATTGAATATATATTTTTACTACTAATTTCTAGTGCTTACGTTTTGTAACGGTTAGGACGTTATCTATCTTGCGCCGAGTTGCTATTCTTCTCGCGTGTTTATACTCTTCTATATTATTGATTTCGATTTGATTTCTCATTCAACTTGCGTATATATATTTGAATACGCTTATCATTGTCTACCTACGCATTCTATCGGCTGTGTTTCACATATAGACTATTATAGCGATATAATTTACAGATCATTAAGACAACATGTCAACACTTCAAGACTTCATGGACATGGGTGAAAGGTCTGGTTTGACCGGTGCAGACCTCAGGAATTGGGCGAAGCAAGAATTGAAAGATTTTCAGACACAGCAACGTGAAGAGAGAGCTGAAAAATTAGCAGCAGAGAAAGAAACCAAACAACTGCAGATGGCTCTTGAGAGAGAACTGAAAGAAAAAGAGATGGCTATCAAACAAAATGAGATAATGTTGGAACGCGAAAGGATAGCAGCAGAAAAAGAGAAGTTAATTATGGAGATGCAATTGAAAGAAAAACAGATAGCCGCAGAAACTGAGAGTAAAGAGAAACAATTGGCATTTGATAAGGAAAGGCTTGCAACAGAGACACTTTGGAAGGACAAAGAGGTTGAAGGTAACCTAAAGGTCAAGACACTTGAGATGGAACATGAAGCTGAGATTGAACGAGAGAAAATGCTTACTAAACAGAACGATCCTGTGAAAAAGTACCAAGGTCTATTCAGGAATTTCCAACAAGGTGATTCGGTTAGTTCGTGGATAACTAATTTCGAAGTGCTCGTAAAGTACTACAAGGTACCAGAGAAGGACGTACCGATTCTATTTCACCGTCACCTCGCGTTAGAGCCGTTAAAAGTGATAGAACTGATTCCTGAGGACTTGCGTACAAACTATAAATATATGCGCGATCGTGTTCTCTCACATTTTTCTTTGGACGAATCGGGTTTACGTACGAAATTTAAAACACTTACTCCGAAATCGAACCAAACATTTCTTGATTTCGCTTCTGAAATGTCTTCAAGCTTTGATAAATGGTGTAAGGCCGCTGATATTGGTCTGATTATGAAAAAGTCAGAGATTTAATAATCAGAGATAGACTTCTATCTGCTATACCAGAACCTATGTCTGTATTCTTAATTGAGAATAAATGTAAGAATATGACTGAGATGGAAGCTAAAGGTGAGTCTTATTTTAATGCACATAGAGACGTGTTTGCCAACTGTGCTCAACCTGAACTGGTGATAGGAGCAAGTGCCAAATTCCAGAGAAACAATGGTAAGTTTAGAAAATTTAGTAGCAATAGCAATAGAAATAGTTCCTTATAATAGAGAGGGAGACAGACCAAGGAAGGGGTACTTCACCAGATGCCAATACTGTAAGTTATCTCATGGAAATTAGAAATGTGTGATCCGTCACCCAGGCTATACAGCTTACTTAAAAGACATTACTGCTAAGAAGAGAAGTAAGTATGACTCATTCAAGAGAAGTATAAAATGCTTCTCGTGTCGGGCGTACGGACATACTAGCAGGTCGTGTCCGATGAGAAATTCATGGAAGGAAGCGAGTACCGCATACGTATACTCTAGTAGTGACTCTGATGATTTAGAAGAGACACACGCAAGCTATCATACAACAGTATGATGACAAGACTGACAAGTCTGACAAATTTATAACTGACAATACTAATAATGAATGTGTTGAAACAATTCATGAAGCTAATGCCGTTAGCATCCAAAATGGCAAACTAAAAGTTCACCAAGCATGGGTAAATGGTGAACCGACTACTTGCATTCGTGATTCAGGAGCTTCAATTGTCGGAGTAGATCAGAAGCTCATAAAAACAGAAGATTATACAGGCGAAACAGTCGCTTGCAGAACATTTGGTGGCACAATAGAAAGATATAAGATCGCTACAATTACTATTAAGTCACCATATTTCGAAGGTACAATAAATGCAGCAGTATTACCAAATCCTTGTGCCGGATTGCTAATTGGGAATATACCCAATGCAAATCAATACATCATGACGAAGCAAAAGCAATGGGAGATTGACCAGACAGAGAGCTAATGCTATAACAAGAGCTCAAGACAAAAGCAAAATAGATCAATCTTCTGTTGACAGACAACGACAAGTTACAGAATAACATTAAGACTAGTGACTGACTTACCAAAGATCAAAGACAAGATCCAACATTACAATCTTGTTTTAAAAATGTACATGAACCATCTAAACAAGGCTAAAAGCGTGGTAATTGGAAATTTTTCTTAGGATAATAATATTCTATCCAGACGATACGATAAGGGTACATCACGTTACTTTCAAACAGTACTTCCAACGAAATATCGTACAGAAGCACTGAAATAGCACATGATTCACCATTTGCTGGTCATATGGGTATTGCCAAAACCACTAATAGGATTGTTAACAGCAATTCTATTGGCCTGGATATAATAAGGACATTACCACACATGTACGTTCTTGTACATTATGTCAGATGACCACACAAAAAGGCAAACAACCTAAAGCACATGTTCAGAAAACTGATTTGGCATCACGACCATTTCAGAAAATTGCTATAGACATTGTGGGTCCACTAAACACAACTACATGATCGAGGTAATAGATTTATCCTGACTATGATTGATCTTTGTACTCGATTGGCCAGAGGCTATTCCACTTAAGTACATCACGAGTAGATCCATTCTAGATTCATTGTTGATAATTTTCAGCAGAATAGGATTTCCAGCTTGTATATTAGTCAGATAGAGGTAGCCAGTTTCATATCAACAGCTACTCAAGAAGCAATGAAAATACTTGGTATTCCACAAGTATTTAGTTCTCCTTGGCACCCGATGACAAACGGGGTCAATGAAAATTACAATGGAGTTCTTAAACGAACTCTAGCAAAAGTAGCAGCGGAAAGACCCAAAGATTGGGATATGTTACTACCAGCTGTACTATTTGCATACCGTGAGGTACCACAATCAAGTACAGGATTTTCACCATTTGAATTAGTATATGGAGCTAATCCACGAGGTCCATTATTACTATATAACGACTTACTTACAAATAGAACATATGATCACCCTAAAAGGGAAGCATATGAAATGGTAACACAATTGAGAGACAAAATAATTACAGCTTGTCAGGTTGCAAAATCTGCACTAGAAAAAGCTGGAGAAAAGTACAGACAGTACGATAATAGAAACGCCAAGACAATAGTCTTGAAAGAAGAAGAAGAGGTCTGGTTATTACTACCTGATCCTCGAGATTGTCTAATTACATCATGGCAAGGTCCATTTAAGATAATTAAGAAAATTAGTGATGTAGATTATAGGATTAATGTAAATGGTAAACATAAGATTTTTCACATAAATATGTTAAAGCCATACATTCCACGCAATGACAACACATCACAAGCGACACAACAGATTCCACATAGAATAGCAACAGCTTGTTGGGTTATAAATGAACAACAGGAAGACGCTATAAAACAACAGATTCCAACCCCGACAGTTAATAGTGACAGTGGTTGGCAATCGATACAAATAAATAAAGAGTTATCAGCACAGGATAAAGAAAAACTCATATCGGCAATAAAAGAGTATAGTTCAATCTTTTCAGACAAACCTGGGCAAACATCACTTATTAAACATAAGATAACTTTACTATCAAATGTCCCAGTTAAAGTAAAACCATATCCTATTCCTATACACTATCTAGAGAAAGTCACTGCAGAAATTTCAGATCTAGATAAAACTGGAATCATTAGAAAGTCGATTTCAAACTATTGTTCTCCAGTAGTGATTGTAAAGAAAAAAGATGGTTCTCTACGATTATGTGTTGATTACAGGAAAGTAAACGAATTGACTTTACTTGATGCTGAACCGATGCCAAACATTGATGAATTAATCGAAAGCATGGCAAACTCGAAATTATTTTCGAAAATTGATCTCACCAAGGGATATTGGCAAATTCCTATGGATGAAGATTCTATGCACATCACATGCTTTTAGCACACCATTAGGTCTATACGAATGGGCATATCTTCCATTTGGTTTACAAAATGCGCCAAGTACATTCATGCGAATGATGAGAAGATTACTCCATGGGATTACGAATGTAGCTACATATATGGATGATATTGTATTCATACTTGTGATATTGACACACATGTCAAAATTCTCAAACAAGTATTCCAAAGAATACAGGAACATGGGTTGAAAGCGAAACCAAGTAAAATTGAAATAGGTTTTACGGAAATACAATTTCTTGGTCACAGAATTTCTGATGGATTTAGAAAAACAGATCCATTTGTGGTTACGAAAATTCTCAATATCAAACCTCCAACATCAAAGAAGGAATTAAGAAGTGTGTTAGGTCTGATTAACTACTATCAGAAATTCATTCCTAATTTGCTGAGATGACAGCAACATTTTCAGAACTTCTGAAAAAAGGTCAACCTGCAAAGATAGTATGGACAGAGGATCATGAGAAATTATTACAACAGATAAAAACTCTATTTAGTACCTATCCTATTCTCAAATTGCCTGATATTTCAAAAGATTTTGTCTTACAGACGGATGCTAGCTTACATGCTATTTCAGCTGTATTACTTCAATTGCACGAAGGAAAGCTACATCCTGTTCTATACTTCAGTAAAAAGCTATCAGAGACTCAGAGAAATTATGCTGTTACTGAACTAGAGGCATTAGCTTTGATTGAAAGTATTGAGAAGTTCTCGAGATATCTACTTGGTAGAAAATTTCTGGTTCTTTCGGATAACAAACCTTTACAAATATTCAAATCGGGTCATCCGAAGAACTCGAGAATTCACAGATGGTCTTTACTATTACAAGATTATGACTTTGATATCTGTCACATCCCAGGAAAGGATAATAATCTTGCAGACATTCTCAGTCGATTATAATTAATAGAGGAACATATCTATGTTATAGGTTCTTTAATTATATTTTAATGTTCTGTTCTGTTATGAGTGTTATAAACATAAATTCTAAACGCACCTTATTGAATAACAATGTTACATTAATTGACAAAATATATAATGTAATGTAAGATGTGATTTAGTAGATATAGATACACATGGTAGCAATTTTTCCATATTGACAGAGTGTATGAATGAATAACTACGCCATCGGAAGTATCTACTCAATGTGTGATCGCTCGGTTGTTCAAACATTGGTTATTCGGACACGGATTCGAGCATACAAGTATTGTAACTGTGAAGTGAACTTATGGACAGTGAACATTTTAATTTACATGTTGTAATTCTGTGGTTAAATAACAAATGATAGTTAATTGAGTATTGATTAATTGAAATATTATAGTATGGTTTTGGGTTAATTAATCATTGTTCGGGAAAGTATTTGATTATAAGGTTAAGTCATTAGAATGAATCTCTAGTTGAATTAATTGTATTACGTGTCATTATTACATGAAGATCCATAATAATCAGTCATCGCTCTCAACATATCCACAAAAGTGAAAATATTTCTGAGGATTCTCGTGGAGCACATGTCACCCTACCCACAGATGGAAAAATTGTAAGAAGGAAAATATATGGAGTATACAATAATAACAGCAACGATAATCAACAATGAGGATGATCTACTTGGAAACCCCATGATTACCCTCGTCCGAAACTCATGGTAATACCTAGAACTAGGACACACTTATCTATTGAGACAAGGTAGGGACTAATATGTTTATTAGTTGGTCTGATCCCCATGATCAGCCACACGACGTCCAACGTTGGGTTTGGACAGGTGGGCGTGCCCGTCGTATAACTTTATTTTTTTTTAGGGTAGATAAACAGGGACAACCAAGTACTAGTCTGTTGTTATTATGGTTATAGTTAGTTATGATTATACAATATATTTATACACATATAGTTAAAAGGAAAAAAATGTTACACATTTTTTTATCTGGGAGGGGGCATTATGCCATACGGCGGCACGACCCACCACGAAAAGTATAAATTGGAAAATGGGAATTCCCCACTCGGACACGAAAGTGGACGTAAACAAATGAATCCAAGGAGAATGTGGACAACGTCAGTAGACAGCAACGGGAGACGCTGTGATTGTGCTGTAGAACAAGGACGTGTTTTTCTAAGGATCTGTGTGAGGTGACCTCTGGACGCGATGATATGAGCGTGAGACAGCTATGAGTCAGGAGAGGGGGATCTGTTGATGATAATACTGCAGTGAAGTAACCGGGCGGAAAAACCTAGAGTGGAATTACAGCTTAAATGGAATCAGTGGATCAGGGCGTCAAGCAGAGCGCAGTAGACTGAACACTCATCGGTGGATCAGTAAAGTAGGCGCCGACCCTGTCTATAGGGGTCAACCTACAGGTCTACGTGAGTTTAATGTTCACATGTCTGCCACGGAATAAACTTCTGGTAGCGCTTTGAGATCTTGACTTGTGCCGTTGATTATCATTGTATTCAAGGTAAGGACTCAAGTTTAATTCCTCGTCCTTCGTTGCTGTTTTGCATTATTACGAGTTGAGTGATACCTCGACGGTTGCCGGTGTAGGCACTTCGAGGCATACTATTAGTGTTGGAACTCTTCGCTGGCTGCTGAGGATGGGGACGGAGCACTTATGGGAATGCCCCGAATGATGTGATGTCGATTCCTAAATCAATCAATCAATCAAATACTCAATGTACACAAATCATATTTAGTGTTTCCTGTTATATACTTGACTTTCTTCAACTTTATCCTCAATGTTCCTGTGAGTAATCTGTGGTCACTATAACAATCAGCACTGGGAACTGTTTTTGCTACTGTTAATGCGTTTCTAAATCTTCTGCTAATCAGAATGTAGTCAATCTGGTTTCTAATCCTGCTATCAGGACTCCTCCATGTCCATAATCTACTAGGGTGTTGCTTAAACCAGGTGTTTCCTACAAACATTATTGTATAATATGTTATAATATGTTAACAATGTATATAAATGTTATAATACTGTTATAATACTGCCATAGTACTGTTATACAAGTGTTATAATACCTGTATAACACAGATATAGTAGAACAGTATTGCCTGGACGTATCATGCTGACCACACCATCCCTGCGGTACCGATACGTCAATACAAATATGGACCCACCACCACGTGTTCAACGCGCCTGACGCTTTCACCAGGGAATCACGGTAGCTACTCGCTCACCGTATCAGCACTCCGGGGTTCGATACCCACCGTGGCGGTTTCCAATTGGGTAAACTGACCTGGTTTCCAGGCTGGTCCAATAAACATGGTCACTAAGACACGTACGGGGAAGTGAAGGCTGCCGGTGCGCTACATGGCCCACGGAGGATCCTTCGGTCTTTGCAAATAAGGCTCTACCTCTACATGCCCATAGGGCCTGTAAAGACTTGTTGTGTTTGTGATTGCAGGCAGCCGAGACAAACCAACGAGAGGACTCAGCCTTCGCAGGAGTTGACTGCTCCGTGGAGGAGGACCTCTGTCTGAAGGAAGGCATCAGGACAGTCCCCACCTACAAGGTCTATGCCCAAGGTCAGCTGGTCAACACGGTCAATGACTACCTCTTCTTCAACGACCGCTCAATGAAGAGATTCATCGACAATGTCCCGCCATTCACCCAAGATGGAATCAACAAACCACCCTGCAGGAGCGAGCATTCCTGGCTGAAGAAGGCCTTTCTCAAACTCAAACCGTGACGCCGATACAGCTCTTCACCAAATACATCTCTTGTCCAAATGCAGCTCTTCTCCAAATACAGTTCGTGTCCAAATACAGCTCGTGTCCAAATACATCTCTTGTCCAAATGCAGCTCTTCTCCAAATACAGCTCTTGTCCAAATACAGATCTTCTCAAAATACAGCTCTTGTCCAAATACAGATCTTCTCAAAATACAGCTCTTGTCCAAATACAGATCTTCTCCAAATACAGCTCTTGTCCAAATACAGATCTTCTCAAAATACAGCTCTTGTCCAAATACAGATCTTCTCCAAATACAGCTCTTCTCCAAATATAGCTCTTCTCCAAATACAGCGCTTCTCCAAATACAGCGCTTCTCAAAATACATCTCTTCTCCGAATACAGATCTTCTCCAAATACAGATCTTCTCAAAATACATCTCTTCTCCAAATACAGATCTTCTCCACATACAGATCTTCTCCAAATACAGCTCTTGTCCAAATACAGATCTTGTCCAAATGCATCTCTTCTCCAAATACAGCTCTTCTCAAAACACAGCTCTTGTCCAAATGCATCTCATACGTGTAATCTTCTGTGTGACTCTTTTAATGTCCAGACCTGGTCCATGCTACGTCAGACCAGGCAGTCATGTGTGAGTATATCAATATTAGAAGCTTGAAATCGTACAGCCAAGGAGAGTGGTAGGAGGAATCTAATAGACCAAGTGGGTCAGTCGGCTGCCTGGCGCTCCCAAGCTTATGAGTTCGATTCCGCCTTCCTTAATTTGGTTCACAAGTGCAATGTTCTCTGAGACCCCTGGGGGGTTGTAGCTGGAGCTACAGAGATCGTGCTTTGTGCTACGCTTTCGGTAGACCACCCTGAGAAAAGAGACCGAGGCATATGGGTTAAACTCGGTGCAGTGACGTA
Organism: Cepaea nemoralis; assembly: GCA_014155875.1. NCBI lineage: Eukaryota > Metazoa > Mollusca > Gastropoda > Stylommatophora > Helicidae > Cepaea > Cepaea nemoralis. The sequence goes on from JACEFZ010008512.1 coordinate 20,252, forward strand.
GGTCTGACGTCTTTGAACCCTTTAAATGATACAGCCAATTTCAATGTAGGCCGTGAGAAAGTGTGACTGATCGTCAAAGGCGTTGATTGAGGGAATGCCATAAACAAGATTGATAAAAAAAAAACACTGGTTACCATTGTCTGTGGGTACACATGAAAGCCTACATCATTTGGCTCGGCACATACAAATAATGATAAGAATGAGGATGAAGAAGACCATCGTCATCCAGTTTGCTGATCAATTCGCACTTCCTTAATAAAGTAATCCAGCGAAGAGTCCCAACAGTAATGGTACGAGTGGAAGTCTGATTATGTGTCTGTCTGGTCTTTCCTCGGAGTCCTCAATGTCGGCCAGTAAGTGGAAAGATGATTGATGGTCTAGGGATTTCACTGAAGGAAGGTGACAAATAGAAATGGTGGACTAAGGAGTTGATTGAAGGAAGGTCACAAATAGAATTGGTGGTCTAAGGAGTTGATTGAAGGAAGGTCACACATAGATTTGATGGTCTAAAGAGTTGATTGAAGGAAGGTCACAAATAGAATTGGCGGTCTAAGGAGTTGATTGAAGGAAGGTCACAAATAGAATTGGCTGTCTAAAGAGTTGATTGAAGGAAGGTCACAAATAGAATTTACGGTCTAAACAGTTGATTGAAGAAAGGTGTCAAATAGAGTTGGCGGTCTAAGGTCTTGGTAGAAGGAAGTTCACAAATAGAATTGGCGGTCTGAGGAGTTGATTGAAGGAAGGTCACAAATAGAATTGGCGGTCTAAGGAGTTGATTGAAGGAAGGTCACAAATAGAATTGGCGGTCTAAGGAGTTGATTGAAGGAAGGTCACACATAGATTTGATGGTCTAAGGAGTTGATCGAAGGAAGGTCACAAATAGAATTGGCGGTCTAAGGAGTTAATTGAAGGAAGGTCACAAATAGAATTGATGGTCTGAGGAGTTAAATGAAGGAAGGTCACAAATAAAATTGATGGTCTGAGGAGTTGAATGAAGGAAGGTCACAAATAAAATTGATGGTCTGAGGAGTTGAATGAAGCAAGGTCACAAATAGAATTGATGGTCTGAGGAGTTAAATGAAGGAAGGTCACAAATAGAATTGATGGTCTGAGAAGTTGAATGAAGGAAGGTCACAAATAGATTTGATGGTCTAAAGTGTTGAATGAAGGAAGGTCACAAATAGAATTGATGGTCTGAGGAGCTGAATGAAGGAAGGTCACAAATAGATTTGATGGTCTAAAGTGTTGATTGAAGGAAGGTCACAAATAGAATTGATGAAGAACAGCCGATACCGATGTCTGTTGGCAGGCATGAACGTCTACGCCACTTGCAGCGGCACATATTGATAATGATGGGGATGGTCAGTATCGTTATCATCCTATTTTCTGATCTGTTCGCATCTCGTTAATGAAATAACGGCAATATTAGTTGTTAAAATTCCTTACAAAAGACCTGCTGTGAGTTTGACAAATAGAAGAATAACAGTGTATAAGTGTTTGAGATAACAATAGAAAGATAACCGCAAATGTACATGTTCATGATAACAATAGAAACATAATGTCATGTGTAAATGTTTAAAATAACTATAAAAAAAAACATAACGTCATGTGTAAATATTCAAGATAACAATAGAAACAACATAACGTCATGTGTAAATGTTCAAGTTAACAATAGACACATAACGTCATGTGTTAATGTTCAAGGTAACAACAGAAACATAGCCGTGTGTGTAAATGTTTTAGATAACAATAGACAAATAATGTCATGTGTAAATGTTCAAGATAACAAAAGAAACAACATAACGTCATGTGTAAATGTTCAAGATAACAATAGAAACAACATAACGTAATGTGTAAATGTTCAAGATAACAATAGAAACAACATAACGTCATGTGTAAATGTTTAAGATAACTATAGAAACAACATAACGTCATGTGTAAATGTTCAAGATAACAATAGAAACAACATAACGTCATATGTAAATATTCAAGATAACAATAGAAACAACATAACGTCATGTGTAAATGTTCAAGGCAACAACAGACACATAACGTCATGTGTAAATGTTCAAGGCAACAACAGACACATAACGTCATGTGTAAATGTTCAAGGCAACAACAGACACATAACGTCACGTGTAACTGTTCAAGGCAACAACAGACACATAATGTCATGTGTAAATGTTCAAGGTAACAATAGAAACAACATAACGCCATGTGTAAATGTTCAAGGCAACAACAGACACATAACGTCATGTGTAAATGTTCAAGATAACAATAGAAACAACATAACGTCATGTGTAAATATTCAAGATAACAATAGAAACAACATAACGTCATGTGTAAATGTTCAAGGCAACAACAGACACATAACGTCATGTGTAAATGTTCAAGGCAACAACAGACACATAACGCCATGTGTAAATGTTCAAGGCAACAACAGACACATAATGTCACGTGTAACTGTTCAAGGCAACAACAGACACATAATGTCATGTGTAAATGTTCAAGGTAACAATAGAAACAACATAACGTCATGTGTAAATGTTCAAGGCAACAACAGACACATAACGTCATGTGTAAATGTTCAAGATAACTATAGAAACAACATAACGGCACGTGTACATGTTCAAGGTAACAATAGAAACAACATAACGTCATGTGTAAATGTTCAAGATAACAATAGACACATAACGTCATGTGTAAATGTTCAAGGCACCAACAGACAGATTGCGTCATGTGTAAATGTTCAAGGTAACAATAGAAACAACATAACATCATGTGTAAATGTTCAAGGTAACAACAGACACATAACGTCATGTGTAAATGTTCAAGGCAACAACAGACACATAACGTCATGTGTAAATGTTCAAGGCAACAACAGACACATAACGTCATGTGTAAATGTTCAAGGTAACAATAGAAACAACATAACGTCATGTGTAAATGTTCAAGGCAACAACAGATACATAACGTCATGTGTAAATGTGCAAGATAACAATAGAAACAACATGACGTCATGTGTAAATGTTCAAAATAACAATAGAAACAACATAACGTCATGTGTAAATGTTCAAGGTAACAATAGAAACAACATAACGTCATGTGTAAATGTTCAAGGTAACAATAGAAACAACATAACGTCATGTGTAAATGTTCAAGGCAACAACAGATACATAACGTCATGTGTAAATGTGCAAGATAACAATAGAAACAACATGACGTCATGTGTAAATGTTCAAAATAACAATAGAAACAACATAACGTCATGTGTAAATGTTCAAGGTAACAATAGAAACAACATAACTTCATGTGTAAATGTTCAAGGTAACAATAGAAACAACATAACGTCATGTGTAAATGTTCAAGGCAACAACAGATACATAACGTCATGTGTAAATGTTCAAGATAACAATAGAAACAACATAACGTCATGTGTAAATGTTCAAGGTAACAATAGAAACAACATAACGTCATGTGTAAATGTTCAAGATATCAATGGAAACAACATAACGTCATATGTAAATGTTCAAGGTAACAATAGAAATAACATAACGTCATGTGTAAATGTTCAAGGTAACAATAGACACATATCCGCATGTACAATCTCTGACATCAAGATAACAGAACACTTTCTGACTTCAAGAAAACAGTACAATTTATGATATTAAGATTTTTACAATTACAATTTTTAAGTACAATTTCTGACTTCACGCATGTAGAACAGTTTATGGCGTGCGCGCTAGAGCAGAATGTCTGCAGGTATTCCCCACACGGTTGATTCATTCAGTGGTTGAGGCTGGTATCTCCAGTCATCAGGGAAGATACAACGGCGTATGTACTCAATCACCCACTGTTTTTGGCAAGCTGGCAGTGGGATTTCAACGGTAGGCTTTCCACGATGGCCAACAAGGCCCCGCAGAAGGATTTCTCACGATCGTCGTTGGTCTGTGTTGGGGTCATGATGGCGTCTGCATTGTCCATGAGCTTCAGCATGGCGTTGCTAGTCACCTGCTGGTACTCTCTGATGAAACAGACGGGCCTGCCCTTGGAATAGAGCTTGAAATAGGGTACAGCGTCCACCTGCTCGGCGGCACACAGCTCCGGGTTCTTGCTGAAGTCCACAGCCGCGTAGGCTTGACCTGGTCTCAGCTTCACCTCTGCCGCCTGGAGTGGACAATACGTTGAGTGGTCAGTGGCTGGGTGGTGGACTAGAATGTGTGAGTGATTGTGAACCGTGTGATTTATTGAGTGATTTTAAACATGCAAAATGACTGGGTGACTGTGAGCAAGCAGAATGTTTTATGTGATTGTGAAAAATGTGAGTGGCTGTATGTGTAAACAAGTATACTAATTAAGTGACAGTAAACAAACATAATTTTGTCGAATCTGTAAACAGTCGATATTACTGGCTGTAAACAAGCAGAATGACTGACTGACTGAAAAGGGCAAAATGTTTGAGTGACTGTGAACAATGTGAATGCATGAGTAACTGTTACCAGTGTGAACGACTGAGTTCACAGGCAACATGACTGAGTGATAGTAATCAAGCATAATGATTTAGTGATTACTATACAGAAGCATAATGAGTGATTGTAAATAAGCATAATGACTGAGCGATTGTAAATAAGCATAATAACTGAGGTTTTGTAAACCGTTGCCACGATGATGTTGATGATGAGTATAACAATGACGACTAAGACGATGTTGGTGACAAAATGTTGACATGATTACAATTCTTGAGTGACGATCAACGAACATAATAGTGTATGTTGACAGCTATGGTAAGTGTAACACTCAAACACCTCGAATGTGTGAATGTAAACAGCTACCGTAACTGAGCAACAGTCAACAATTCGAGTGATTGGGTAGCGTGGCTTCAGTAAGGGCCATCATCTCTGGTCCATCAAGTTATGGTGGGAACACCACTTGCTGCCGTGTGCCTGGTCCATCAAGTTATGGTGGGAACACCACTTGCTGCCGTGTGTCTGGTCCATCAAGTTACTGTGGGAACACCAGCTCCTGCCGTGTGGGTAGTACACATACATGCCAATTATTGATGAGCGTGGCCGAATGGACAAGAGCGTTCGCTCTTAAACTTCAGATGTGCTGATGCCGAGCTGGTTCAACCCCTACCTACACCGGTCGGTTGGACTAAAATAATGACTTCTCTTCCTTGACTTAGGGACAAAAATTGCAAGTACCTCAGCAGTCGGAGTGGGTTCACCTGGTGGCGAGGGACACTGGTAATAGGAAAACTAATCTACACTCAAACATCATTCCAGATCACTGAAGTAGTAGCATTTATATGTACTACGCTGAAGTTGAAAGCACACGAACGCAAACAAACATTCCAATTGTTGGGGAACTATTGAGGACACTAAGACAGCACGCAATCAGATGTTCAAGTATTGATTGGCGCTCATAGAAATGGAAACCACAAGTAGAGAGGACAAAATAGACAACATAAAATTTTGCAGATGTAGTTACTATATCGCCGGCTTCGTGGCTTAGAGGTTATGACTTTTCTCCGTAATCTCGTATACTCTCGTGGGTTAACGCGATGACGGTAAGAATCAGTGGTGGTTCAAATCGCATCGATAACTTACGGGGTATGTGATCCGGCCGCTCAGAAAGCAATGGCAAACTACTGAGCGTAATCTTGCCAAGAGATCAATATACAGCTGACAGATGCTGGTGTTGACAGCAATGTCCTGTAAAGGATATGCCAAAAAAAAAAAAAAAAAGTTACTATATCGAGATTCGAACCTGTTGCCTCCATGACGAGAGCGCCTCGCTGAAGCTAATAGTGTACATTCCGCATGGTCAGCTTGGTAACTCGTTAAAAATATAGCATCACTGGCCAGGTCTATCAGCCAGCTGAACCCAGTACTATGGAATATGGGCAGAGTTCGAATTTAACTTTTAAAATAGTTCCATAGAGCTAAGGAAATAGAAACCAAATGTGGGGACCATACCAGCCCCAGCGCTACAGCTGATGTGTTTGTGTGTTTGTGTGTTTGTGTGTTTGTGTGTTTGTGTGTTTGTTGTCTGACACAACCTTGGTTCCTATGTCATTATGACAGCTGTGGCCAGGACAGAGAATTAAAGTGTTATATAGAACCCATACTGTTCTATGTATATCAAACAAGGACAATAGGCAGGTCAGATTAGAACGAACGAACGAACGAATGAACGACCAAACTTTATTTTCAAAGGGTTAAGAAGGGTTCTAAAGGTTAGAAACATCAAATAGCCGTAGAAATGTTGTTTCTGGGGGGAAAGCCACGAATAGAATGGGCGGGAGAATAAAGGAAGAGAAACACCCCTACCAGAACCAAAGGAAAACAGTAAATTAATGAGAGAATCCATGTTCTCATCTACAATAACAGATCTGTGCAGTATAATATCCGTAATTGTAATCACACCGAGGAAGTAACGAGGAAAACTTGTCCTGAAATAACCAAGTGACTGTGTTCAACTGAAACGTTAACTAGAAGGCTGTGATGATATTATCAGCCTGTGCCATCAGTTATCTGAAAGGATTTTCTGAAGTGTTTTCTTAGAAAATCTAATCGGCGTGTGCCTTTATTAACCATTCACTGACACCTTGCCGTCTTGAGAGACGATAGTTTGTAAAATGGAGTTATATCTCTCTAAAACACAAAGCCTGGGCTGAATTTAGAGACCATGTGTTGCCCATGCAGCATGATCCCTCTCTCGGCCTGTCTAGTTTACTTCAGAGGAAAGGTAACACCAATACGTCTGGAACAAGACAAGCTGCAGAGGCTACCGGATCAGTAAAGCAATGCTCTAACTGTCCGCCTGTCGGAGCTTCAATCCAAGATCGGTTGCCGACCTAGGCTTAAGTCCTGGTCTGCCCTGCCATGACATTTAGTCTTTAGACTGCAATTGCGCTCGCTTCTCCGCCCGAAGCTGTTGGCACAATTTAGGGTGTCCGGTTTGGTGAGCGCCACCCAATTAACCATTTTTGACATCTGTATGCACACGGTAAAGTCTGGCACATACAGGACATGTGCAGAGGTACCTCCGTGACAGTCTCAGTGAAACTATAGGAACAGATCCGATAACTAGTGCCGGTATAATACACAGCTTTGGAACAGAGTACACAGTGTAGAACAGAGTACATAGCTTTTGGATAGAGTGCATAGCTTTTGAATAGAGTACATAGCAGCTTTAGAACAGTGTATACAGCTTTGGAACAGAGTACATAGCTTTTGAATAGAATACAAAGCAGCTTTGGAATAGTGTATACAGCTTTGGAATAGAGTACACATGTTTGGAATGGAGTACACATCTTTGGAATAGAGTATACAGTTTTGGAATAGCATGCAGCAGCTTTGGAATAGCAAGCAACAGTTTTAGAATAGCATACACAGCTTTGGGATAAAGTACACATGTTTGGAGTACAGTACACAGCTTTGGGATAAAGTACACATGTTTGGAGTACAGTACACAGCTTTGGGATAAAGTACACATGTTTGGAGTACAGTACACAGCTTTGGGAAATATTGTACACTATATAAACATGTTAGACAACATAGTTTTGGAATAGAGTACATTGCTGTGGACCTCTTGTACAAACGTCGCTCCTCTCTGATGCCAGGACTGTCTACTGAATGTCCAGTTTCTCCAGTAAGAAAACTTCCCTGTGGGGGATCTCCAGCTTCCTGTTTGCACATGAACAATCTGGCAAGAGGCTGGAGAAAGGTGGCCACCAGAAAGAGTTGGGACTATACATGAGATGTGGCAGTGCTGTGACAAGTGTAGTAGACAGAGGATGCCATGCCATGTGGATGATGTTCGCGGGGTAGGACAAAGGATGCTATGTCATGCGGAGGATGTTTGCGGGGTAGGACTAAGGATGCTATGTCATGCGGAGGATGTTTGCGGGGTAGGACTAAGGATGCTATGTCATGTGGAAAATTTTCCCGGGGTAGGACAAAGGATGCCATGCCATGTGGAAGATGTTTGCGGGAAAGGACAAAGGATGCCATGCCATGTGGAAGATGTTCGCGAGGTAGGGCGCTAGGAAGGCCTGCTAGAGAACGACACCTAGCTACGTAGGCAGACAACAACAAGAGATGAATTAAACCTGTGTGACACTTGATCACAGAGGACGGGCTGTGTTGCAGATTCATTCCAGTCGCTCAAACACCCGCCATCTGTGACTTACGGGTCGCGGGATGCTTTCATCATTCCCACACTTACGGAGACAAGCGTTTGAAATCTGCTACGGGCCATTTCCGGCCATTCAGAAAGCAATGGTAAAATACTTTAACAGTAAATAAGTGATCAGGTTGGTTGCAAAGTTGTGCACAAAGGACATGAAACTAACTTTAAGGGCTCATAAACAACATGCGGTTTGACACAGTGAACTACTCCGGCAACATCAAGCGTCCCTGTGGCCGAGACACGTCACCCTCTGAAGCGGGAAGCCGAGAAACATCCACAGGTGCTCCAAGTCTGACTTCTGTGGAACACGCACAGAATACCTTGGGCAGACAGAAGAGGCAGACCTCCCAGAGACAGGTGAGACAGTAAATTGATTAGAGAAATAACACGTACACAGTAAATATTTATTGAGCACATTATGCGTACAAAGTCAGGTCTTAGTCATATATGACTGAGCAATGACTTAAGACTTAAGAAACTGTATAACAGTAGACGGTACTACCAGCTTTCTGTTAGCGCCGAACGTTGGGTCTCAGATATAACTGAGCTACCGTATGACAGTAGACGGTACTACCAGCTTTCTGTTAGCGCCGAACGTTGAGCGCCGCTTACCAAACACGACACCCCACATTGTGCCAACGGCTTCGGGCGGAAGAGCGCAACCGGGAGGGTACAAGCCTTACCCTGGTGCGAGGAAATGCAAACTAAAGACAAAATGTCATGGCAGGGCAGACCAGGCCCTAAGCCTTGGTTGGCAGCTGGTCTAGGATCGAAGCTCCGACAGGCGGACAGTTAGAGCATTGCTTTGCTGATCCGACAGCTTCTGCAGCTTGTTTTGTTCCAGATGTAGAGGTGTTACCTTTCCTCTGGAGTGAACTAGGCAGGCCGAGAGAGGGATCGTGCTGCATGGGCAACACATGATCTCTATATTTTAGCCCAGGCTTTGTGCTATGGAGAGGCAATAACTCCATCCCTGGTCTTAACCGGTCTCGGAATCAAAGCGAGAGGCAACTGTTACGGGTTATAAGTCCCTGTCAATTGGCGTAGACATGGGGCGCCACGCGTTGCCTCTGACGGTGGGAGACACCTACAGATGTCACTGATCAGCTACCGCCCGCCTCAAGCTGGACAGCCCCTGGCCAATTGGGTGCTGATCGGCCACAGCCTGCCTGCTTAAATGGGTGCTTGGGGCTAGGACAAAATCTGAATCGCAGGCTGTAAAACCAATGCTCCAGGCACTAATAAAAAGAAAAATAGAAACCTCAAGCTACGGCTTGCAACCTGGAACGTGAGAACCATGTGTCCAGGATTATCCACTGACTTGACCAATATTGACGATGTGAGAAAAACGGCTGTGATTGATGCTGAACTCAATCGTCTTAACATTGATATTGCTGGCCTGCAGGAGACTCGCCTCGCTGAGGAAGGGTCACAAAGGGAAAATAGTTACACCTTTTTTTGGAAGGGTAGAGGGCAGTTAGAAAAAAAGGCAACACGGTGTGGGCTTTGCAGTGAAGAATTCGCTACTGGGAATGATTGAAATTCCAGCTGGAGGAAATGAAAGACTATTATCCCTGCGCATGGCAACCTCTTGTGGTTTTGCCACCATTATTACTGCATATTCACCGACACTCGATTCCTCTGATGATGTGAAGGATTCGTTCTATGAGAAGTTAGACTCCGTGATCAAGGCAGTTCCAAAATCTGACTACATTTATATGCTCGGTGATTTCAATGCTCGTGTGGGCAAGGACTTGAGTTCATGGTCAGTGTGCCTTGGAAAATACAACGTCGGTCGCATGAATGAAAATGGGCAAAGGGTGCTGGAGCATTGCACTAGAAATGACCTATGTATTACAAACTCCTTATTCTAAACAAAAGAGCTGCAAAAGGTCACATGGAAACAACCAAGATCCGGCCATTGGCACCAACTGAACTTCATCATCACTCGGAGACAACATCTGAACCATATATCATTGACTCGAAGTTACCACAGTGCTGACTGTGATACGGATCATTCTTTGGTTGTTGCAAGGGTTAGACTGAGACCAAAGAGAATCTACACATCTAAACACAAATCTAGCCCCAGGATTAATATTATTAACACTCACGATCCTGAAAAGTGCTTTCAGTTTCAACAGCAACTTGAAGACGCTTTCACTGATAAACCAAACAATTGTACAGTAAATGAAAAGTGGGGTCAACTTAAGGAAACTCTTTATAAAACTGCCGTAGGGGTTTACGGCACTGTGGATCATAAGAGGCAGGACTGGTTTGCGGCAAACAGCGAGACTCTGCAGCCCTTGATTGATAAGAAGATGATAGCTCTTTTAGGAAACAAGGAAAGACCAACACGTAACACTCTAAGTGAGCTATAGCAAGCTAGGAAGGATGTACAAAAGGCTGTCAGAGTGTGCAGATGAATATTGGATCACGTTATGCGAGTCCATTCAAATCAGAAGCATGTGTGAAGGAATAAAAAAAAGCCTGTGGTCCAATGATCAAAAGAAGCGCACCATTGAAACTTTGACTGGAGAAATCATCACTGATCAGAAACAGCAGATGGACAGATGGGTAGAGCACTATTTAGAGCTTTACTCAAGTGAGACCAAACTAGCGGATGATGCCCTCAACGCCATAGAGGCTCTACCAACTCTTGACCACCTGGACACACTTCCCACCATAACAGAAGTTAAGTGTGCTATAAATGAAGCTTGCATCTGGCAAGGCTCCAGGTAAGGATGGGATTCCAATAGAGGTTATCAGGAGTGGGCAAGACACACACACTCTACAGATCACCCAGCTAATAGAGCTATGCTGGCGAGAAGGACAAGTCCCACAGGATTTCAAAGATTCAAGCATCATAACACTGTACAAGAACAAGGGCGATCGGAGCGACTGCAACAACTATAGGGGTATCTCACTTCTGTGTATTGTTGGAAAAGTATTTGCCAGAATTGTTCTGCGCAGACTTCAAGTCCTAGGAGATCAAGTCTACCCCGAATCACAGTGTGGCTTTCGACAGAACCGGTCTACCATTGATATGATATTTCTATTGCAACAAATGCAAGAAAAATGCCGTGAACAGAATCAACCACTGTTTATTGCCTTCATCGACCTCACAAAGGCATTTGATTTGGTCAGTCGTGAGGGTCTGTTCAAGACACTAAAGAAGATTGGCTGCCCACCAACTCTTCTGTCCATTGTGGAATCGTTCCACACAGGCATGAAGGGTATAATCAAGTTTGATGGTGCAACTTCTGAAGAGTTTGAAATCAAGAGTGGAGTTAAGCAAGGTTGTGTACTAGCTCCCACCCTCTTTGGAATATACTTTTCACTTCTACTGAAATATGCCTTTCGTGATCAGGATGGTGGTATATACATTCACTCACGCTCAGATGGCGGCCTCTACAATGCTCAGAGATTGAAGGCCAAGACCAAAATTAGGAGGGTACTGATCAGAGAGTTGCTTTTTGCAGATGATGCTGCAGTTACGACCCACTCTGAGGAAGAATTACAATGTCTACTATCTGCATTCTCCAATGCTTGTTCTGAATTTGGTTTAACAATTAGCAAAAAGAAGACACAGATTATGTCACAAGGTGCACATGGGGTACCATCAATCTTTATTGGCGACGCCGAACTAGAGATGGTAGACCATTTTACATATCTAGGATCAGTGGTAAATAGCAAATTATCCCTAGATCAGGAAATCAACATCCGGATTGGTAAGGCAGCAACAACAATGAACAGGTTAAGAAAAGAGTCTGGGAGAACAGGAAGCTTACTGCCAAAACAAAAGTCCTTGTCTATCAAGCCTGTGTCCTTAGTACTCTTCTTTATGGCAGTGAAACCTGGACAACTTACTCACACCAAGAGAAACGTTTAAACAGCTTTCATATGCGGTGTCTGCGAAGAATTCTTGGTATTAAGTGGCAAGACAAAATCACAAATACTGAAGTATTGGACAGATCAGCTTGTGTGACGGTTTATTCCATGCTCTGTCCTCGTAGACTTAGATGGATAGGACATCTTAGGAGGATGGATGATGGTAGAATACCAAAAGGACATCTTTTTGGTGAATTACAGATGGGTAAGAGATCTCAGGGTCGGCCTCTACTACGATACAAAGATGTGTGTAAGCGGGACATGAATGATACAGGCATTGATAATGCACATTGGGAGCAAGTCGCCGCTGAACGTGTTGCGTGAAGGGCAAACATCAGAAATGGAATAAAGACAAAAGAGAAAATTATTGCAGATAAGTCACACACCGAGCGTGTGAGACGTAAGATGGTGCATGATGGAGGAAATGACCAAGTGTTCACGTGCACCCACCGTGAACGAACATTTACAGCGCGAATTGGCTTTATCAGTCACATTCGCTACCGCCATGGGTAAAGGTTATTATGTCTTTTTGAAGCACAAACTATCGTCTGTCAAGACGGCAAGCTGTCAATGCGTAGAAACAAATGTAGCGATAAGTAGCTAAATTGATGGGGAATTAGTAAAGAGAAGACACAGTGGTAATTAACTGGATGGCTTGCATACATGGCGTACTCACGACAATGACACAGACCTGGTCCTAGAATGGTGATGGGATGACGTGGCTAACGATAATTACAAACACGTATCGGCATGGCACATGATTATGAAGTAATGATGGAAGGAAGGTTCCTCTAGGACGAAGCAGAGGCCGACCGGCACGGAGGTGGACATAGGACATTAAAGACACCCTCAGCATGAGCATACACAAGGCTTGGGAACTGGCCAAGTATCCCGCATGTTGCCACTATGTTGTGGTGATTGCCACATCCTGCACAGAACTTTCTTCAGACATTGAGTTTGTGGTTGAGTGGTTTCACGTGGACTAGTTGGAGGTCAGACGATAGTCTTACCTTATATGTATGCAAGTGTGTATGTGCATGTGTAAGTATGTGTGTATGTATTTGTGTTTTGTGTGTATGTCTGTATGTGTATATGCATGTATGTTCGTGTATGTGTGTATATGTTTGTGTGTGCATGTGCGCATGCATGCAGTGTATTCGAGGGAGTCTGTATTTGTGTGTTATTGAGTGTGTGCATAATTGTGAGAGTGTGTGCAAATTATGTACGTGTGTATGCAGGAGGTGTGTGTGTGTGTGTGTGTGTGTGTGTGTGTGTTTCTGAATGTTGGTGTATACGCGTGTCTGCCCGTCTCATAACATGGTAATATGCATTGTTTATGTTTACAAAATCCATTTGACAATGTTTTTTTTGTTTTTTTCCTATGTGAATGTAACCTGCACAATTTATGAACGAAAGATGGGTGATTGGAAGGGCCGAATGTAAGACGGGCCTGCGTGCCCAATTTGTTACCCTTTTAAAATAAAATTCGTTCGTTCGTTCGGTTGTTGTCTAAGAATAGCTTCATAAGTGATATATGAATGAAATAATGTATGAGAAGAAAGAGATAAAAATAAAAAAAAAAGGGCAGAATGTCAGACGGCCTGCGTGTTCATTCTTAACCATTTTGAAAATAAAGTGTATTCGTGCGTTCGTTCCAGACCTGGTCAGTGGAATCTGGAACCAGCACCATCGTACGGAGATTTCCGGACACATTTATGAGAGCAGAGAGCATGTGCTATCTGAAGCAAGCTACATGAGTGAGTGTGGGGCAGCAGGGACTGACCAAGCTATATGTCCGTCGATCGTTACCCAATTTGGCACACTGCCAACTCTTTGAGAAGTGGATGTTGTTATTTACTAACACCGTGCCGATAAAGTGCCCCCCCCCCCCCCAAAAAAAAAAATACGGCAAAAGCTTGATGTAGTTCGAGTCAACAATTTTGAACAAACACACATGTACCACCATACAGTAATGGGCTAAGGTTGTTACGCTGGGTAACTTTACAACATTACTTGGGCAAAAACTACATACAGGTGACTTTCACACAACACTATCGAAAGGTTTCCACACCTGATCTAGACACGCCCTAACAAACATTTAGCCGATAAATGTAAACAGGTAAATTACGGCTTTATGGCTCTGTGGTGCCAGGTCGGTTAAACCCAAGAGTGCAAGTTGTACGGCTTGCTGGGGCGGTACATTGTGCGGCGTAGACATGAACACGGAGTCTCCGTGGCGAAGAGGTCAAGCAGTCTGCCTCGGAATCCAAAGTTTGTGGGTTCTATTCCAGGCCGCGTCCTTCGGTTCAGGAGTGCATTTTTCGCAGACTCCTGAGGGTCGTCGCTGGAGCTACAGAGTTCGTTCTTTGTGCGACGCTTTCCGCGCTGCGGAAAGAGACTGAGTCATATGGGATAAAATCCGGTGCAATGAAGTCGACCGTGTCGACTTTTAAGCGACTTTTAAGACATGAAGTACAGGAACGGAATAAGAGCTGCAACAGACAGAAAACTGAACAAAATATTCCCTTAGTGACTGCAGCTTGTGGGTTGCATACTGTAGAAATATGTATCTGATGAACTGAACACATGAATCTCCTGTAGGCTAACTGTAGTACTATATATCTGATGAATTGAACACATTACGTGAGGCATCATGTATGTTTCTAGATGTGAGGATGTGTGAGTGTGTGGAGGATGTGTATGAGTGTGGGGATATTGTGTGGGGGTGTGGGTGTGTGGATTTGGATGAGTGGCGTTTAGGCGTTTGGATAAGTGGGGGTGTGTGGGTTTTTGGTGGGTAGTGAGATTTGTGGGTGGTGGTGGGTGGGGGTATATGTGAATTAATGTGTGGGGGTGCATGTAGGGGGTGTGAGGATAGTTGTGGGGGATGTGTGTACGGGTGGAGGATGTATGTGTGTATGGGTAGGGGATATATGTGGGTGGGTGGAGGAATGTATGGATGTTGGGGGAAGTATGTGTGGGTGGCGGGGATGTGTGGGTGTCGGGGATGTATGGGTGGGAGATATGTGTGTGGGTGGATGGGGGATGTGTGGATGGGTGGGGAGATGTGTGTGGTGTGTGGGTTGGAGACATGTGTGTGGTGTGTGGGTGGGTGATGTGTGTGTGGTGTGGATGGGGGTATTGTGTGGTGGGTGGGTAAGGATATATGTGTGGGTGTGGGTGGGGGGATAGTGTGTGGTGTGGGGGTGTGGGATGTGTATGTGATGGATGCGGGGAATGTGTGTATGGGTGGAAGATGTGTGGGTGGTTGGCGGGAAGTATGTAAAGGTGGTGGGGGTGTGTGGGTGGATGATGTGTGGGTGGGTGGAGATATGTGTTTGTTGGTGGGGGATGTGTGGGTGAGGGATTGTGAGTGGCTGAGAGATGTGCAAGTGGGTGAGGGATGTGTTTGTTGGTCAGACCGGGATGTGTGAGTGGGTGGGGTGTGTATGGCTGGGGGTATGTGTGGTCGACAGATGTGTGGTTAAGGGATGGGTGTTTGGTGGGTGGGGTGTATGGGTGGATGGGTGGGGATGTGCGTGTGTGGGTGGGGAGATGTGTGTGGTGTGTTGGTTGGGGATATGTGTGCAGTGTGTGGGTGGGGAATATTGTGTGGGTTGGGGATGTGTGTGGTGTGTGGATGGGGGATACGTGTGTGGTGGGAGATGTGGGTTAGGGTATGTGTGGGTGGGTGGGGGATGTATAGGTGGGTAGGGAGGTGTGTGTATGGGTAGGGAGCTGTGTTTTGGTGGGGATGTGTGTATGGGAGGGGGATGTGTGAGTGGATGATGGATGTATGGGTGGGTGTGGGATATGTTGGTTGGTGGGGGATGTGTTTGTGGGTGGGGAATGTGTGGTCGATGGAGGTGTGGTTGGGGATGGGTGGTTGGGGGATGGGTGGTTGGGGTGTGGGTGGTTGGGGTGTGGGTGGGTGGGTAGAGGATGTGTGGGTGAGGATGTGTGGGTGGAGGATGGGTGTGTGGGTTTGAATGTATATGCGGGTGGGCGCGGGATGTGTGGGTTGGTGGGTGATGTTTGTGTGGGTTGGTGAGTGTGTGTGGGTTGGGGAAGTATGTGTGGGTGGGGGATTGTGTGGGAGGTAGATGTGTGGGTTGGTGGAGAATTATGTGTCCCTGGATGTGTGTGTATGCGTGGAAGTATGTGGGTGAGTGGGGTGATGTGTGGGTAGGTGGAAGATGTGCGTCATAACATGGTAATTTGCATTTTGTATGTTTACAACATACATTTCAAAATGTGTTTTCCCTATGTGAATGTAATCATGCACTATTGATGAACGAAAGATGGGTGATTGGAAGGGCCGAATGTAAGACGGGCCTGCGTCCCCAATTTGTGACCTTTCTAAAATAAAGTTGAATTGAAGTGAATTAAGATAGAAGAGGAGAATGTAACAAGACCATAATATACATATATATCACAGCGTGAGTTGAGGTAAGTTGGGTCAAGAACCGACATCACTGCACTCGGGACATTCCCATAGGTGCTCCGTCCTCATCTGCAACAGCCAGTGAAGAGTCCCATTACCAAAGGTACCAATAGCAGTCTGATTATGTCCCCCTGGCCCTCCTCTGAGTCCTGAGTGTCGACCATGCTCTCCAAGACGTGATGATCTATCTATCACAGAGTAAATGAGACCTACTAAACTACTATCTATCACAGAGTAAATGAGACCTACTAAACTACTATCTATCACAGAGTAAATGAGACCTACTAAACTACTATCTGTCACAGAGTAAATGAGACCTACTAAACTACTATCTATCACAGAGTAAATGAGACCTACTAAACTACTATCTATCACAGAGTAAATGAGACCTACTAAACTACTATCTATCACAGAGTAAATGAGACCTACTAAACTACTATCTATCACAGAGTAAATGAGACCTACTAAACTACTATCTATCACAGAGTAAATGAGAGCTACTAAACTACTATCTATCACAGAGTAAATGAGACCTACTAAACTACTATCTATCACAGAGTAAATGAGACCTACTAAACTACTATCTATCACAGAGTAAATGAGACCTACTAAACTACTATCTATCACAGAGTAAATGAGACCTACTAAACTACTATCTATCACAGAGTAAATGAGACCTACTAAACTACTATCTATCACAGAGTAAATGAGAGCTACTAAACTACTATCTATCACAGAGTAAATGAGACCTACTAAACTACTATCTATCACAGAGTAAATGAGAGCTACTAAACTACTATCTATCACAGAGTAAATGAGAGCTACTAAACTACTATCTATCACAGAGTAAATGAGAGCTACTAAACTACTATCTATCACAGAGTAAATGAGACCAACTAAACTACTATCTATCACAGAGTAAATGAGACCTACTAAACTACTATCTATCACAGAGTAAATGAGAGCTACTAAACTACTATCTATCACAGAGTAAATGAGAGCTACTAAACTACTATCTATCACAGAGTAAATGAGACCTACTAAACTACTATCTATCACAGAGTAAATGAGACCTACTAAACTACTATCTATCACAGAGTAAATGAGACCTACTAAACTACTATCTATCACAGAGTAAATGAGAGCTACTAAACTACTATCTATCACAGAGTAAATGAGACCTACTAAACTACTATCTATCACAGAGTAAATGAGAGCTACTAAACTACTATCTATCACAGAGTAAATGAGACCAACTAAACTACTATCTATCACAGAGTAAATGAGACCTACTAAACTACTATCTATCACAGAGTAAATGAGAGCTACTAAACTACTAGACAGAGTTGCCTGTTGTCCGGACCTAGAGAACTAAAGAAGTTTCTCACAGTGAGAGTAGACAGAGTTACATGTTGCCCAAACTTAGAGAAGTAAAGAAGTTTCTCACAGTGAGAGTAGACAGAGATACCTGTTGTCCGGACCTAGAGAACTAAAGAAGTTTCTCACAGTGAGAGTAGACAGAGTTACCTGTTGCCCAAACTTAGAGAAGTAAAGAAGTTTCTCACAGTGAGAGTAGACAGAGTTACCTGTTGCCCAAACTTAGAGAAGTAAAGAAGTTTCTCACAGTGAGAGTAGACAGAGTTACCTGTTGTCCGGACCTAGAGAACTAAAGAAGTTTCTCACAGTGAGAGTAGACAGAGTTACCTGTTGCCCAAACTTAGAGAAGTAAAGAAGTTTCTCACAGTGAGAGTAGACAGAGTTACCTGTTGCCCAAACTTAGAGAAGTAAAGAAGTTTCTCACAGTGAGAGTAGACAGAGTTACCTGTTGCCCAAACTTAGAGAAGTAAAGAAGTTTCTCACAGTGAGAGTAGACAGAGTTACCTGTTGTCCGGACCTAGAGAACTAAAGAAGTTTCTCACAGTGAGAGTAGACAGAGTTACCTGTTGCCCAAACTTAGAGAAGTAAAGAACTTTCTCACAGTGAGAGTAGACAGAGTTACCTGTTGCCCAAACTTAGAGAAGTAAAGAAGTTTCTCACAGTGAGAGTAGACAGAGTTACCTGTTGCCCAAACTTAGAGAAGTAAAGAAGTTTCTCACAGTGAGAGTAGACAGAGTTACCTGTTGTCCGGACCTAGAGAACTAAAGAAGTTTCTCACAGTGAGAGTAGACAGAGTTACCTGTTGCCCAAACTTAGAGAAGTAAATAAGTTTCTCACAGTGAGAGTAGACAGAGTTACCTGTTGTCCGGACCTAGAGAACTAAAGAAGTTTCTCACAGTGAGAGTAGACAGAGTTACCTGTTGCCCAAACTTAGAGAAGTAAAGAACTTTCTCACAGTGAGAGTAGACAGAGTTACCTGTTGCCCAAACTTAGAGAAGTAAAGAAGTTTCTCACAGTGAGAGTAGACAGAGTTACCTGTTGCCCAAACTTAGAGAAGTAAAGAAGTTTCTCACAGTGAGAGTAGACAGAGTTACCTGTTGCCCAAACTTAGAGAAGTAAAGAAGTTTCTCACAGTGAGAGTAGACAGAGTTACCTGTTGCCCAAACTTAGAGAAGTAAATAAGTTTCTCACAGTGAGAGTAGACAGAGTTACCTGTTGTCCGGACCTAGAGAACTAAAGAAGTTTCTCACAGTGAGAGTAGACAGAGTTACCTGTTGCCCAAACTTAGAGAAGTAAAGAAGTTTCTCACAGTGAGAGTAGAAGAGAGTTGCCTGTTGTCCGGACCTAGAGACCCGAGTCATGAACTTGTGTCACAGTGAGGGAAGAAGGGGTTCCCGCTGTTGCCCGCGACTAGAGAACTGAACCCGACTCTCAGCGTAGAAGGGGAAGACTAACCTACAGCTGAGCCAACACCTCAGACACGGAGACACGTGACCTCTTGATACTGGGGCTAGGCCGGTCATCATCAGCAGAGTGAACAGAGACAGTGGAGTAGAGTGGTAAAGGCAACAAGGCGGTGGGCACGGGGCAGTCACCACAAACTGGACATGAGAACACACATTCATGGGAGCCGGCCAAGGCTGGACAACTGTTCCGGGGGGTTGCGGTGACAGCGAAACTCTGCCAGCGACTTGCCTCACGATGACGACCATGTGGTGGGGGGAGTGGAAGGTAACTGTGAACGGCTGAATCGTCATCATCATCGAGTGTCCTTTCAGCTGGCGTCGGCGTGCATGTCTCTCCATTGATCTCGGTCCTTGGCGTTCTGGATCAACTCTGTTGATGGTATTCCCGACTCCATGCCACCGTCCTCAGTCTATCCAGCATTATGTCTCTCCATCTGCCTCAGCCTCTTTTTCCACTGATTTTTCCAGTTGTCACTGTGTGCATGGTATTCTAGTTTCATGATCCTCTTCCAGACAATCGCTGTAGTTACTCTGGCAGTCCAAGAAAATGTGTTTCGGGAACTCGCACTCCATTGCATCCAATACGACGCATTCAGCCCTAGAAATATGAATACACAGAAGATTTCGTCATATTTACAGAAACAACCGAAAATAGGAAGTGTTGGAGAACTTGGGAAGGACAAAAGATGGAAGAAATAAACAGAGCGCAGGACCAGTAATGTCGAAACATTAAAAGTCACGAGGTTTCTATAAAACCATTGCCAGTGAGAAACCAAAGTAGGGATAGACAACACTACACGTGGGAAGACAACGTGAAGAGATGGAGAACGACAGCGTGACATCGCGTATTCCTACAGCCAGTCACAGAATGTCTCGGACGTACACAACGTGAAGAGATGGAGAACGACAGCGTGACATCGCGTATTCCTACAGCGAGTCACAGAATGTCTCGGAGGTACACAACGTGAAGAGATGGAGAACGACAGCGTGACATCGCGTATTCCTACAGCGAGTCACAGAATGTCTCGGAGGTACACAACGTGAAGAGATGGAGAACGACAGCGTGACATCGCGTATTCCTACAGCCAGTCACAGAATGTCTCGGAGGTACATGACAGCCAATCTTTACTGTGGGGCGCGAGTGTGGATGGCCGGAGTGCAATATGAATGATTTCATGCTCGATAGCTTACCTTAGTGAACTGTTCCTTGGACCAGGTGCATTTCTCGTCACTTGGGTCATAGAACAGGACTAGAACACACTCCCTGTGGCTGAGGTAATGTTTGAACGTCGCCTTGTCCAATCCGACCACATCTGTTGACCCCACGTATGGGTCTAGTAAAACTGGGGGTTTCATTTTCCTGAGGAGTTCTGAAGGATTTGGCAGCGCTGGCAGAACTCGGATCCAGGACTTCTTTCCTTCGGGATCAATGGGCATTGTGCTGAAACAGATGTCAACCGAAGACTCGATGGGTGCGGCAGCGCTGCAGGCAAAGACATGCAGAGGTGTTTGAAGGATCTGCTGTTTGTGAACCTGCCAGAGTCGTGGATAGCTACGGGCTGGAGAAAGGAAATGTGTGTGGTCACCTGGCTGGTTTCATGGAAGACTCACGTGTTGAACAAATGGAAATGTCTCTTCTTCAGGGCCATGCAGGTAGCAACAATGTTCTTCTTCCCGCTAACATCCCAGACCGTTGCTACCACACCATTGTTTCGGTTGATAGCATGCGGTGCTTGTCGGTGCGGAAGGGGTACCATTATAGTGTGTGTATGTTTGTGTGTGTGTGTCTGTGTGCGCGCGCACGCGAATGGCAATACTATATCCGCATTCATCATCATCGACCTCCAGCATGAGAATGGAGCTGGAAGCAGTCACAGCAGCCTTCTGATGGTTGGAGGAGACCACTGCAACACACATTGCATTCATTGCGGATTCAATGGGTATGCTTAGTCAGTATAAAATTGCCGTGGTAGACAATTGACATTACTTTGCGAACATGTGTATATTTCTTCTTGAAGGATTTATCTAGTTATTTCACTTTATGTTGTGTGATTTCTGCAGTATGTACCTGACGAGATGCAGTGAAATATGCCAGGCATTAAATCGTGTAATCTACTGTTTTTGTCTTCGTTATTCAAATTCACTACGGGAAAACATTGTCTTAATTAGGATATCTTTTCTACATATAGCACCAGGTGATTGGGGTGTTTTCTTTCTTCATATAGCATCAGGTGATTGGGGTGTTTTCTTTCTTCATATAGCACCAGGTGATTGGGGTGTTTTCTTTCTTCATATAGCACCAGGTGATTGGGGTGTTTTCTTTCTTCATATAGCACCAGGTGATTGGGGTGTTTTCTTTCTTCATATAGCACCAGGTGATTGGGGTGTTTTCTTTCTTCATATAGCACCAGGTGATTGGGATGTTTTCTTTCTTCATATAGCACCAGGTGATTGGGGTGTTTTCTTTCTTCATATAGCACCAGGTGATTGGGGTGTTTTCTTTCTTCATATAGCACCAGGTGATTGGGGTGTTTTCTTTCTTCATATAGCACCAGGTGATTGGGGTGTTTTCTTTCTTCATATAGCACCAGGTGATTGGGGTGTTTTCTTTCTTCATATAGCACCAAGTGATTGGGGTGTTTTCTTTCTTCATATAGCACCAGGTGATTGGGATGTTTTCTTTCTTCATATAGCACCAGGTGATTGGGGTGTTTTCTTTCTTCATATAGCACCAGGTGATTGGGGTGTTTTCTTTCTTCATATACCATCAACTGATTGGGGTATCTTTGCTTTGTAGGGAGTCTCTGTGGCGAAGTGGTCAAGCCGTTTGAAGTTTGACTCGTGAGCCGAAGGTTGTGGGTTCGATTCCGGGCCGTGTCCTTCGGTTTACGAGTTAA
Organism: Cepaea nemoralis; assembly: GCA_014155875.1. NCBI lineage: Eukaryota > Metazoa > Mollusca > Gastropoda > Stylommatophora > Helicidae > Cepaea > Cepaea nemoralis. The sequence goes on from JACEFZ010008512.1 coordinate 42,520, forward strand.
ATGTTTCGGAGACTCCCATGGGTCGTCGCTAAAAGCTACGGAGTTCGAGCTTTGTGTGACGCTTTCCGTGCTGCGGAAAGAGACCGAGCCATATGGGATAAAAACCCGGAGCAATGAAGTCGACCCTGTCGACTTTTAAGAGACTTTTTTTTTTTTTTTAATGCTTTGTATAACACCAAGTAATTGAGTTTCTTTTCTTCATATAGCAACATGTTATTGCGGTAACATTTCTTCATATAGACCTAAGTGATTGAGGTATCTTTTCTTCATATGGCACCAGGTGATTGGGGTGTTTTTTTCTTCATATAGTACTACGTGATTGGTGTATCTTTTTTTCATATAGCACTAAGTGATTGAGGTATCTTTTCTTCATACAACACTAGATGATTGAGGTATCTTTTCTTCATATAACACCAGGTTATTGGTGTCTCTTATCTTTAGTTTTATCGGCAATGTCTACTTCTTAGAGATCACGTTTGTATCCGTCCACGGCCTTCTTTCCCGTGTGCTGCAAATACTTCTGATACTGATGTTTCTCCATGGCAAGGTGCCTGACTGTTCAACATCCTCTCTTTTGGGCTCACACCTCCCCGGCTGCTCCTCCCCTCCAACTTCCCCGTAGTGAGAACATACTCCAGAAATCGCCTGTTTATGACATGCCCAAGGAACAGTTCTGATGTGAGTAGCCAGGTCTCATTGTGAGTTAACTTGGGTCAAGATATCTTCATTGCTCTTTCTGTCTTTGTGAGTTAACTTGGGTCAAGATATCTTCACTGCTCTTTCTGTCTTTGTGAGTTAACTTGGGTCAAGATATCTTCATTGCTCTTTCTGTCTTTGTGAGTTAACTTGGGTCAAGATATCTTCACTGCTCGTTCTGTCTTTGTGAGTTAACTTGGGTCAAGATATCTTCACTGCTCGTTCTGTCTTTGTGAGTTAACTTGTGTCAAGATATCTTCACTGCTCTTTCTGTCTTTGTGAGTTAACTTGGGTCAAGATATCTTCACTGCTCTTTCTGCCTGTTCACGGTGTTTTCGTTCTTCTATTAAAGCATTTCTCCGCGGGTTTCTCATAATTCTTTACTTTCTCGTAAGTGTCCGTGCTTCGCTTCCGTACTTAAAAATGTACTCGATATAGTTCTTCAGTCAGACGCCTTATTTCCCAAGGAGCGACTGCCAGCATATAACAATCGTAAGTGGATGTGTAATAACTTTGCCTAACATGTAGACACGTAGATAACACCAAATGACCTAGTTTCAGCGACCCACATACAAGCAAACACAGGAGACCACGGATCTAGCAACGGGCTGGCATACAAAATACAAAGCCTTTGATGACGCGCCGAACCATGCACAATCGGCCAGTCACACGGAACCAGCTACAATAGTGTGCCACATATAACATAGCAACACACATTCAGGGTTGAATGTCGGGTAAAAGATGAAGAAAGTACTTCAAGAAACTTGACTAACGTGGCAGACATACTGGCTTTAGGAGTGCTACCTAAAGACGAGCTACACATCATCCGAAAGTTTGGTGCGTGTTTACCTGTCAGATTACGCCTGGGAGACTTTACGTAACACATGTAACCGTGAGTTTTTGTTTGCGTGTTGTGGTTAGCCTTACGTATCTGTCAAGCTCACAACGGACAGTTGTAGCGTGAGTGGTTACCAGGCATTGACAGTTCTACTCTATAGGGACCTACATGGATGTACTGTCCGCAGTATGCAAGATTGTATACCAATTATAGATGTACTGTCCGCGGTACGCAGGAGTGTATACCAAACATGGATATGCTGTTGTTTATGTTGTGGTATTTTATATTGTGTGTTACATTTCCTTGCTGTTTCTCTTGTAGTATTTCATATTGTGTGTTACATTTCCTTGTTGTTTCTTTGGTAGTATTTCATATTGTTTGTTATATATTCTTACTGTTTCTGTTGTAGTACTTTGTATTGTATGCTATATATCCTTGCTGTTTCGGTTGTAGTATTTCATACTGTGTGTTATATAGCTTTGTTATTTCTGTTGTAGTATTTCATATTGTATGTTATATATTTTTGTAGTTTATTTTGAAGTATTTCATATTGTATGTTATATATTCTTGCAGTTTATATTGAAGTATTTCATATTGTATGTTATATAGCCTTGTTATTTCTGTTGTAGTATTTCATATTGTATGTTATATATTCTTGCAGTTTATGTTGAAGTATTTCATATTGTTGACATATTCTTCTTGTGTTTGTCTTAGTATGTCATATTGTTTATAAATTCTTGCTGTTTCTGTTGCAGTATGTCATATTGTTTATAAATGCTTGCTGTTTCTGTTGCAATATGTCATATTGTTTATAAATGCTTGCTGTTTCTGTTGCAATATGTCATATTGTTTATAAATGCTTGCTGTTTCTGTTGCAATATGTCATATTGTTTATAAATGCTTGCTGTTTCTGTTGCAGTATGTCATATTGTTTATAAATGCTTGCTGTTTCTGTTGCAGTATGTCATATTGTTTATAAATGCTTGCTGTTTCTGTTGCAGTATGTCATATTGTTTATAAATGCTTGCTGTTTCTGTTGCAGTATGTCATATTGTTTATAAATGCTTGCTGTTTCTGTTGCAGTATGTCATATTGTTTATAAATGCTTGCTGTTTCTGTTGCAGTTTGTCATATTGTTTATAAATGCTTGCTGTTTCTGTTGCAGTATGTCATATTGTTTATAAATGCTTGCTGTTTCTGTTGCAGTATGTCATATTGTTTATAAATGCTTGCTGTTTCTGTTGCAGTATGTCATATTGTTTATAAATGCTTGCTGTTTCTGTTGCAATATGTCATATTGTTTATAAATGCTTGCTGTTTCTGTTGCAATATGTCATATTGTTTATAAATGCTTGCTGTTTCTGTTGCAGTATGTCATATTGTTTATAAATGCTTGCTGTTTCTGTTGCAGTATGCCATATTGTTTATAAATGCTTGCTGTTTCTGTTGCAGTATGTCATATTGTTTATAAATGCTTGCTGTTTCTGTTGCAGTATGTCATATTGTTTATAAATGCTTGCTGTTTCTGTTGCAGTTTGTCATATTGTTTATAAATGCTTGCTGTTTCTGTTGCAGTATGTCATATTGTTTATAAATGCTTGCTGTTTCTGTTGCAGTATGTCATATTGTTTATAAATGCTTGCTGTTTCTGTTGCAGTATGTCATATTGTTTATAAATGCTTGCTGTTTCTGTTGCAGTATGTCATATTGTTTATAAATGCTTGCTGTTTCTGTTGCAATATGTCATATTGTTTATAAATGCTTGCTGTTTCTGTTGCAGTATGTCATATTGTTTATAAATGCTTGCTGTTTCTGTTGCAGTATGTCATATTGTTTATAAATGCTTGCTGTTTCTGTTGCAGTATGTCATATTGTTTATAAATGCTTGCTGTTTCTGTTGCAGTGTGTCATATTGTTTATAAATGCTTGCTGTTTCTGTTGCAGTGTGTCATATTGTTTATAAATGCTTGCTGTTTCTGTTACAGTGTGTCATATTGTTTATAAATTCTTGCTGTTTCTGTTACAGTATGTCATATTGTTTATAAATGCTTGCTGTTTCTGTTGCAGTATGTCATATTGTTTATAAATGCTTGCTGTTTCTGTTGCAGTATGTCATATTGTTTATAAATGCTTGCTGTTTCTGTTGCAATATGTCATATTGTTTATAAATGCTTGCTGTTTCTGTTGCAGTATGTCATATTGTTTATAAATGCTTGCTGTTTCTGTTGCAGTATGTTATATTGTTTATAAATGCTTGCTGTTTCTGTTGCAGTATGTCATATTGTTTATAATGCTTGCTGTTTCTGTTGCAGTGGTGTCATATTGTTTATAATGCTTGCTGTTTCTGTTGCGTATGTCATATTGTTTATAAATGCTTGCTGTTTCTGTTGCAGTATGTCATATTGTTTATAAATGCTTGCTGTTTCTGTTGCAGTATGTCATATTGTTTATAAATGCTTGCTGTTTCTGTTGCAGTGTGTCATATTGTTTATAAATGCTTGCTGTTTCTGTTACAGTATGTCATATTGTTTATAAATGCTTGCTGTTTCTGTTACAGTGTGTCATATTGTTTATAAATGCTTGCTGTTTCTGTTACAGTATGTCATATTGTTTATAAATGCTTGCTGTTTCTGTTACAGTATGTCATATTGTTTATAAATGCTTGCTGTTTCTGTTGCAGTGTGTCATATTGTCTAACTGCTTGCTGTTTCTGTTACAGTAGTCATATTTAAATGCTTGCTGTTTCTGTTAGTGTGTCATATTGTTTATAAATGCTTGCTGTTTCTGTTACAGTATGCCATATTGTTTATAAATGCTTGCTGTTTCTGTTGCAGTATGTCATATTGTTTATAAATGCTTGCTGTTTCTGTTGCAGTATGTCATATTGTTTATAAATGCTTGCTGTTTCTGTTGCAGTGTGTCATATTGTTTATAAATGCTTGCTGTTTCTGTTCAGTATGTCATATTGTTTATAAATGCTTGCTGTTTCTGTTGCAGTATGTCATATTGTTTATAAATGCTTGCTGTTTCTGTTGCAGTATGTCATATTGTTTATAAATGCTTGCTGTTTCTGTTGCAATTGTCATATTGTTTATAAATGCTTGCTGTTTCTGTTCAGTATGTCATATTGTTTATAAATGCTTGCTGTTTCTGTTACAGTATGTCATATTGTTTATAAATGCTTGCTGTTTCTGTTACAGTATGTCATATTGTTTATAAATGCTTGCTGTTTCTGTTGCAGTGTGTCATATTGTTTATAAATGCTTGCTGTTTCTGTTGCAGTATGTCATATTGTTTATAAATGCTTGCTGTTTCTGTTGCAGTATGTCATATTGTTTATAAATGCTTGCTGTTTCTGTTGCAGTATGTCATATTGTTTATAAATGCTTGCTGTTTCTGTTGCAGTGTGTCATATTGTTTATAAATGCTTGCTGTTTCTGTTACAGTATGTCATATTGTTTATAAATGCTTGCTGTTTCTGTTACAGTGTGTCATATTGTTTATAAATGCTTGCTGTTTCTGTTACAGTATGTCATATTGTTTATAAATTCTTGCTGTTTCTGTTAGTGTGTCATATTGTTTATAAATGCTTGCTGTTTCTGTTACAGTATGTCATATTGTTTATAAATGCTTGCTGTTTCTGTTACAGTGTGTCATATTGTTTTAAATGCTTGCTGTTTCTGTTACAGTATGTCATATTGTTTATAAATTCTTGCTGTTTCTGTTGCAGTATGTCATATTGTTTATAAATGCTTGCTGTTTCTGTTACAGTATGTCATATTGTTTATAATGCTTGCTGTTTCTGTTACAGTGTGTCATATTGTTTATAAATGCTTGCTGTTTCTGTTACAGTATGTCATATTGTTTATAAATGCTTGCTGTTTCTGTTGCAGTATGTCATATTGTTTATAAATGCTTGCTGTTTCTGTTACAGTATGTCATATTGTTTATAAATGCTTGCTGTTTCTGTTACAGTGTGTCATATTGTTTATAAATGCTTGCTGTTTCTGTTACAGTATGTCATATTGTTTATAAATTCTTGCTGTTTCTGTTAGTGTGTCATATTGTTTATAAATGCTTGCTGTTTCTGTTACAGTGTGTCATATTGTTTATAAATGCTTGCTGTTTCTGTTACAGTATGTCATATTGTTTATAAATTCTTGCTGTTTCTGTTAGTGTGTCATATTGTTTATAAATGCTTGCTGTTTCTGTTACAGTGTGTCATATTGTTTATAAATTCTTGCTGTTTCTGTTGCAGTGTGTCATATTGTTTATAAATGCTTGCTGTTTCTGTTACAGTGTGTCATATTGTTTATAAATGCTTGCTGTTTCTGTTACAGTGTGTCATATTGTTTATAAATGCTTGCTGTTTCTGTTGCAGTGTGTCATATTGTTTATAAATGCTTGCTGTTTCTGTTGCAGTGTGTCATATTGTTTATAAATGCTTGCTGTTTCTGTTACAGTATGTCATATTGTTTATAAATTCTTGCTGTTTCTGTTAGTGTGTCATATTGTGCATAAATTCTTGCTGTTTCTGTTTCTGTATGTCATACTGTATGCAAGTGTATAGCCCTAGCCTCGCACATGCTTGATGTTGTGTGACATATTTATCCATCCCTCTGGCACTCGTCTATTTCTGTCTCTCAGAAGCCACCAGGCCACACGTCCGAGACTGACCATCCTGCAAGGACTCACGCCAAGGTTGTAGCCGACTGTAAGAAACTATAACAACTTCCATAGTGATGACATGATAGTCTGGTCGTGAGTAAAGGAGTAAGAGACTTCACAAAATGCGGCCATTCTGTGGAAGGCTGAGACTATCCCGTGTCTGTGAGGTGATGATGGTGTTAGCCATTATTGTCAACCTGACTTACGTGCTTTATTACCGATTGTTTCTGTTCGAGGCGAATAAAGAGTCCCGTGGTAAGTGATGAGTGCATGTTGATGGCTTGTTTTCTCACTCGGTACTTGTGTGTTGTCTTCTAACTTTCCGTCCATGTCAAATATCACACATTTATATTCTACAACCCCATAACGTCAAGTTTTCTAACTTTCTGTTCATATCAAATATCACACATTTATATTCTACAACCCCATAACGTCAAGTTTTCTAACTTTCTGTTCATATCAAATATCACACATTTATATTCTACAACCCCATAACGTCAAGTTTTCTAACTTTCTATTCATATCAAATATCACACATTTATATTCTACAACCCCATAACGTCAAGTTTTCTAACTTTCTGTTCATATCAAATATCACACATTTATATTATACAACTACTACTGAGCGTAATCTTTCCTAGAAATCAACAATCAGCTGAAAGATATGATGTTGACAGCGGTGTCCTGTAAAAGATATGCGAACAACAACAACAACAACAAATAGTATACAGCCCCATAACGTCAAGTCTTCTAACTTTCTGTTCATATCAAATATCGCACATTCATATTCTCCAGCGTGTGTTCTAGGAGAAGAAAAGACAGCAAAAAGAGTGTTAGAAAGCAGAATAGTGAGATAAAGATAAGGGGTTAGACAAAACATACATAGATCTAGATCAGGATGGTGTGCATTCTCATTCGTTCACTCTGTCTCATAATCCACTCTACATTTCTCTTATTCGTTCACTCTGTCTCATATTCCACTCTACATTTCTCTCATTCGTTCACTGTGTCTCATAATCCACTCTACATTTCTCTCATTCGTTCACTGTGTCTCATATTCCACTCTACATTTCTCTCATTCGTTCACTCTGTCTCATATTCCACTCTACATTCCTCTCATTCGTTCACTCTGTCTCATATTCCACTCTACATTCCTCTCATTCGTTCACTCTGTCTCATATTCCACTCCACATTTCTCTCATTGTTCATGTATGACTGTTTATAAGGAACAAATTGTGTTTACATGTTCCACATTCGCCCTGTTTGGGAAATTCTGGAATGTTGTGAATGGATGTGAGCATGAATACTGGCACTTGTTCCTGCTGTTGGCCTCGGGGACACTGTTCCTGTGATGTTGTTGTACTTCTGTGTTCCAGGCTTCCTAGATAAGAACCTGATGGATGAAGTCACGCCTATGATGATCGTAGACCTTGAACCTTGAGCAAATGCTTCAGTGCTTTTCTCACTCCGGTATGATGGTCTTAGATTAGAAACCCATTCTCCACCTTTGCTGACCTAACTCTGATGGTGGTAGGTTAGGAGCAAATTCTTCAAGGCTTCTCTCACTCGGATGTATTGGTCTTAGGCTATAAACAGATTCTCCATTTTTTTTTATTAGACTTCTAGACAGATTGTATCTGCGGCAAAGAACCTCAATGGCTCGGAACGCAGAAGAAGAAGAAGAAGAAGACTTCTAGTACTCTTACGCTAGAAATATATTCTCCACTTGTTCCCGACTCAACTCTGATGGTCGCAGACTAGAGAGACATTCTGCTCTACTTGTATTGTTTCGCTTTGAAAAGCAATAAAGTCTCCTTTACATTGTAGCTCTGCTCTAATGGACTACCAACAATATCTCCTGTACACTTTGGTTCCGCACCTATGGTTTAATACTATCAACAAATTCTCTTCTACTTTGTTGTCTCCGCTTTATTCTTGGGGTTGTTTTTGTACAAGAATACCTGCCTTACATTCTCTGTTGTATTTCTTTATTTTGTGGTCTAATAGCAGCGTCTCACATTTCATTGTTTGCACTTCGTGGATTGTGCTCTATATTAACTTGTTGTTTTATGCCCGTGAGATTTACACTAGGATCAATAAAATCAATGTCTTTATTGAGTTGAGTCAATAACCGACATTACAGCACTCGAGTCATTATCATACGTACTCCGACCTCATCTGCAACAGCCAGCGAAGAGACCCAATATTCATTATGCCAGTAGAAGTGTGACCAATCCTCGGAGTTTCCAGTGTCGACCAGTTTCTTGTGGTCACTCCCTACAGCACCATTCTCCCCAAGCCGGCGATGATTCAACTGTTCCCCTGCACTATACACATAACCCCATAGGACCCCGAACACATCTGCCCTATACCACACCAAGACCCCACCAGGAGGTGCAGACCCAGCCACCCCGTCAGCCCCCATATCCCACTACACCAGCATGTCCTGTGGAAAGTTTATATTGCGTTTAACAGTTTCGTGTTTGATGGCAGGTAAGCCCACGGACCGCGCCATCAGGGATCAGCTTGCTGACGTCAGAGTGTTCAACGCTGGATCTGCTTCCAGAGCACCCACAGCAGGCCCCGTGAGTGTAGTAGATGTGGGTAGTCAACAGACTGGGGACATCACATCACAGACTGGGGACAACACGAAGCAGACTGGGGACAACACGGCACAGACTGGGGACCAGGCAAAGCAGACTGGGGATCAGGCAAAGCAGACTGGGGACCACACAAAGCAGACTGGGGACAACACGACCCAGCCATGTCCAGATGAGTCTCCATTTCTCAGTAAGTGTAACAGTATGTTGTTGTTGTTGTTGTTGTTGTTGTTGTGGAGGTGGTGGTGGTGGAGGTGGTGGTTTTGTTGTTGTTGTTGTTGTGGTGGTGGTTGTGGTGTTGGTGGCGGTGGTGGTGGTGGTGGTGGTGGTTTTGTTGTTGTTGTTGTTGTTGTTGTTGTTGTTGTTGTTGTTGTTGTTGCTTTAGAGAAATATGAAGTAGTAGTTGTTGTGGCAGTGGTAGTCGTTGTTGTGGCGGATGCGCCGACGATATTGTTATTTATGTTATTTTCGTAGTGTTATATATATATATATATATATATATATATATATATATATATATATATATATATATATATATATATATATATATATATATATATATATATATAAGACTAAATGTCATGGCAGGGTTGACCAGGCCCTTAGCGTTGGCAGGCAGCTGGTCTTGGATCGAATCTCCGACGGGCGGACAGTTAGAGCATTGCTATACTTATCCAGCAGCTTCTGCAGCTTGTCTTGTTCCAGATGTAGGGGTGTTACCTTTCCTTTGGAGTAGACTATGCAGGCCGAGAGAGGGATCATGCTGCATGGGCAACACATGGTCTCTAAATTCAGCCCTGGCTGTGTGATATGGGAAGTATAACAACATTTGCGAACTGTCGTCTGTCAAGACGACTAGGTGCCAGTGTAAACTTTAGGGTATGTCAGTTTATATTTCATGTTGACATCATCCTGTATGGGAGCTCACGCTGTCTGTTCTCTCACCTGCAGTCGGCGACCTGGCCTGTGACTGTGGAAAGATCAGCCTGGACAAGCTGATTGCTGCCTACCAACATGTAGAGCCTGGAGGTCGGCTCCTGCCAGATGATTGTAAACCAGCGCACAGGACGGCAATCATTGTACCATTCAGGTTAGGCCGTACTCATGGCTAATATCATCATTGTGTTTGTTTGATGCTTGCTTGCGGGCCATTACCTTTACAACTTCAAGTGATCTGATGTCAGAAAACTCGTGTACACCTGTGTTTTATGTTCAATCTTATTACAGCATTTTGTTATTATCGGTGATTTGTTCCAGTGCTGTTTACTGTACTGTTGCACTGATTAACGTTATGTGTGTTACATTCTTCTTCTTCTTCTTCTTCTTCTTCTTCTTCTTCTTCTTCTTCTTCTTCTTCTTCTTCTTCTTCTTCTTCTTCTTCTTGAACATCATCATCATCCACAGCGGCAGTATCGAGAAATCATCATCATCAGCAAAAGTCACAGGCTCCTAATTCACTATTACTTCTATAACTACGATTTTCTTTATAACTGTCGCTGACTACACTACTGGTAATAGTATTATTTATACTACTACTACTACTACTACTACTACTACTACTACTACTACTACTACTACTATTACTACTACTACTACTACTACTACTACTGCTGCTGCTGCTGCTGCTACTACTACTACTACTACTACTACTACTACTAATACTACTACTACTACTACTACTAGTATAGCTACTACTACTACTACTACTACTACTACTACTACTAATACTACTACTACTACTACTACTACTACTACTACTACTACTACTACTACTACTACTACTACTACTACTACTACTATTACTACTACTACTACTTCTGTTATGTAAATCTATATTTATAGAACTCCCAAAGAAATCAGACACCTTGGAATGTGATCAACATCGAACAATTAGTACATTGAGCCACATCACGAAGATTTTGTTAAGTATTATCTTGCAAAGAGCTAGGAAGAAAATGCAACCCGAAACAGGAGAAGAGCAGTGTGTGTTTGTAGAAGGTAAAAGCACATAGTAAATGCTGTGTGCTTGCTGAGAAAATTAGCTGAACGTTCTGTAGAAGTAAACAAAGACCTACACCTTTGTTTTATTGACTACACAAGGGCTTCCTATAAAGTAAGACGTGTCAAATTGATGAAGATGATTGCTGATTATTCTGTATCGTACGGATTGCGTACACACCTACATTCACGACTGTAAGCACGACTGTTGCGACAAGAAATGATGCGTACACACCTAATTCCTATCTGTTGCTGGAAGAAATGGTGCCTACACACCTACATTCTCCACTGTAAGCACAAATATTGATGCAAGAAATGATGCGTATACACCTACATTCTCCACTGTAAGCACATCTATTGCTGCAAGAAGTGGTGCGTACACACCTACATTCTCCACTGTAAGCACACCTATTGCTGCAAGAAGTGGTGCGTACACACCTACATTCTCCAATGTAAGCACAAATATTGATGCAAGAAATGATGCGTAAACACCTACATTTCCGTCTGTTGCTGCAAGAAATGATGCGTATACACCTACATTCCCTCTTTTACTGCAAGAAATGATGCGTACACACCTACATTCTCCACTGTAAGCACACCTATTGCTGCAAGAAGTGGTGCGTACACACCTACATTCTCCAATGTAAGCACAAATATTGATGCAAGAAATGATGTGTAAACACCTACATTTCCGTCTGTTGCTGCAAGAAATGATGCGTATACACCTACATTTCCGTCTGTTGCTGCAAGAAATTATGCGTACACACCTACAGTCTCCACTGTAAGCACACCTGTTGCTGCAAGAAATGATGCGAACACACTTAATTCCTGTCTGTTGCTGGAAGAAATGATGCGTACACACCTAATTCCAGTCTGTTGCTACAATTAATGATGCGTACACACCTACATTATCCACTGTAAGCACACTTATTGCTGCAAGAAATGGTGCGTACACACCTACATTCTGCACTGTAAGCACACCTGTTGCTGCAAGAAATGATGCGTACACACCTACATTCTCCACTGTAAGCACACCTGTTGCTGCAAGAAATGATGCGAGATAAGAGAGGGCTTCGTTGGGTTAGTTCATTTATCTGTGAACTTGCTAGTCTGTCTTGAATCACTGGCTGTGTACTGTGTACTGTATTCCTAGAAATACACATTTTCAGCCACGGGTGTATGTTGTACTTTGTTCTTAGAAATACACATCTTGAAGAACGGGTTATGTACTTTGGTCTTTGCAAAATCACGTCTTGAAGAACGGATTGTGTTCTTTGTTCTTAGAAATACACATCTTGAAGAACGTGTTGTGTACTTTGATCTTTGCAAAACCACATCTTGAAGAAAGGATTGTGTACTTTGTTGTTAGTAAAAACACATCTTGAAGAACGGATTGTGTACTTTGCTCTTAGCAAAAACATATCTTGAATCACTGATTGTGTACGTTGTTCTTAGTAAAAACACACAACTTGAAGAACGAATTGTGTACTTTGTTGTTAGCAAAAACACAGTTTGAAGAACGAATTGTGTACTTTGATGTTAGCAAAAACACATCTTGAATCACACGCTGTGTACATTGTTACTTTTTTTCCGCATATCCTTTTACAGGACATCGCTGTCAACATCAGCATCTTTCAGCTGATTGTTGATCTCTTGGCAAGATTACGCTCAGTAGTTTGTCATTGCTTTCTGAGCGGCCTGCTCACATACCCAGTAAGTTACCAACGCGGTGAGAACCGCTACCGATTCTCCAGCAGGTTACATTACTCACGAGAATATACGGGATTACGGCGAAAGTCGCTATCGCCTGAGCGGCCGGCTCACATACCCAGTAAGTTACCAACGCGGCGAGAACCGCTACCGATTCTCCAGCAGGTTACGTTACTCACGAGAATATACGGGATTACGGCGAAAGTCGCTATCGCCTAGGCCAGGGAGACCGGCACATTGTTCCTAGCGGACACAAATATGCATGTGTCCAGAGGGGTGTGGTCTTCTTGCTAGTTCAGTCAATCAACTAGATCGTATTGCTAGTTCAGTCAGTCAACTAGATCTTGTTGCTAATTCAGTCAGTCAACTAGATCTTCTTGCTAGTTCAGTCAGTCAACTAGATCTTGTTCCTAGTTCAGTCAGTCAACCAGGTTTTGTTGCTCGTTCAGTCAGTCAACTAGATCTTGTTGCTAGTTCAGTCAGTCAACTATATCGTGTTGCTAGTTCAGTCAGTCAACTAGATCTTGTTGCTAGTTCAGTCAGTCAACTAGATCTTCTTTCTAGTTCAGTCAGTCAACTAGATCTTGTTCCTAGTTCAGTCAGTCAACCAGGTTTTGTTGCTCGTTCAGTCAGTCAACTAGATCTTGTTGCTAGTTCAGTCAGTCAACTATATCGTGTTGCTAGTTCAGTCAGTCAACTAGATCTTGTTGCTAGTTCAGTCAGTCAGCTAGATCTTCGTGCTAGTTCAGTCAGTCAACCAGTCTTGTTGCTAGTTCAGTCAGTCAACCAATCAGTGATTCGTAGTTCCCTGGCAGCTGGAGGCCGACATGCCAGCTTGTTCTTGATCTGTGACAACTGTGATCTATCCAACATCTAGACTGGAATGGGTACACATTAAATGTACCTGAAGCGTCCACATTTGAGCTAACAGCGATGTGGCCTGAACTGATGAATATATATATATATATTCTTTAAGACAGACAGACAGACAGACAGACAGACAGACAGACAGACAGACAGACCGACCGACCGACCGACCGACCGACCGAGAGGCAGCAGACAGCTAGACAAACATATAGACATAGAGAAATAGATGGACAAACAGATACATAGAACGAACGAACGAACAAACTTTATTTTCAAAGGGTTAAGAATTGGGCACGCAGGCCCGTCTAACATTCTGCCCTTCTATCACTCTCTTTCATACATTATTTCATTCACACATCATTCAAGGCTAACAGAGAACAGCAACAATATAAAAGATATGCATTATAAAGGCATGGGCAAAATGCGAACATCAAAACTACATGACACAGTAAAATTAGATAATGGTCTGACACTTGTTATTAGCCATGTGGAATATACTGGCCTACCAAAAGGGGACTGGCTGTTATACTAGGGTTTTGTTATTATTATTATTATCATCTCTATTATTAAGGGGGAAGATAATCCGTACTGAGATAGTGTTCGAGTAATTTGCGATTATATGAATAGGGATTGGTGATGTCTTTGATTTCTTGTGGAAGATTGTTCCACAGCTGAGCTGCAGAGTACGTTAAGCTTGTTTTGTATAAGTCAATCATAGGCTTCGGAATGTGTAATATATTTAAACGTTTACTGTGTCTAGCACTATATTTAAACAATGGCCAAAGGTAATTTGGGGCATTCCGATGCAGGATTTTGTGAATTAGTTTAGCTTTATTGAAAAGCAGGCGTTTGCGGAGTGGTAGTAACTGAAGGCGTTTATACAGGCTAGGATTGTCAGATAAATGTTTGTTATAAATTAGACTCATGGCCCGTTTCTGGAGTGAGTAAAGTCGCTTGGTGTTTGAATTAGAACAACCGTCCCAGATTGTAGAGCAGTAGTCAAAGTGTGTCTGTATATGAGAAGTATAGAATAGTTTCCTTGTGTCCTCATCAAGGAAGTTTTTAATTTTGGCGAGTTGGTAGACTTTTTTTCGCTGTTTGTTTAATAAGCGCTTGAACGTGGGAATTAAAGGTTAGGTTTCTATCAATGATTATGCCTAATGTTTTGTGCTCAATTACACTTTCTACTGGCACGTTATCGATGTGAAGTTGAAGTGATGTGTGTGAGCTTAGAGTTTGAAGTCTTTGTCTGGTTGTTAGTAACATTGATTTTGTTTTAGTGATGTTAATTTGCATACGGTTTGAATAGCTCCACCTAACTACATTATTTAATTCTTGTTGTAAAGACGACTCCAATAAAATACAGTTTTCAGCATTTGTGTACACTGTACAGTCGTCTGCAAATAGATCGCAGGACGACGAAAGATGCAAAGGTAGATCGTTAATATATATGGCAAATAGTAGAGGGCCAAGAATAGAGCCTTGCGGTACTCCAATATTGAAGGTAGTGGTATGAGACAGACATTTATTATGTGATACTACTTGCTTTCTGTTTGATAGAAAAGATGATATTAGAGTGACTACATTAGGGCCAATTTTCATTGTCTCAAGATTTTTAATTAAAATAACATGGTCTATCATATCAAATGCTTTCTTGACATCAATAAACACAGTTCCACATAGACTGTTGTTGTTTATATTCTGGTGCCAATTGTCTATCATGTTTTTTTAGGGCCGTATGGCAAGAATATTTTGGTCGAAATCCTGATTGGTTGTCAACAATAAGCTTGTTGCGAACTAAATACTGTAATGTTACTTTATGGATGTGTTTTTCTAGTGGCTTAGATAGCGATGATAGTAAGGAAATGGGTCTGTAATTGTTCGGGAGATCATTGTCCAATGAACCAGATTTAAGGAGAGGGTACACTTTAGCGATTTTGAGAGCTGATGGAAAGTGGCCTTTGGTGAGACACTGATTATATACATAGGTTAGTGATATACAGATCACTGGCGCAGCACAACAGAGAATCCGGTTGCTGATTCCATCTAACCCAGATGAGGTTGTGTTTTTTAGGTTACTGAGGTAAGTGAATACTTCAGTGATTGTCATTAGCGGTATGTCGGAAAGAATATCGCCGGAGCATCTATTCTCGCAAAACGATGACAGTAAAGATAAGTTGCAAGGAGAATTAGGTATTGAAGCCTTCAACTGGTCTATGTCGGTTTGAAAAAAAATACTGAATTGGTCGCATGTAATATGATTTGATGGTAAAGAATTTCGGAAGTTATACTCGTTTGTCAAGGTGTTAATTGCCTTCCATATATCCTTACTATTTGTTTTATCCATTACTAAGTTCTTAAAGTAATTTTTCTTTTCCCGTCGTATGGTGTAGAAAGCCTGATAGTCAGTTAGAAAGTCAGTCAGTAAGTCAGACAAACAGACAGAGACATACAGACAGGCTGGCGGACAAGTTTTCCACCTGCAAGACTGATGTCATCTGTTGACAACTGTGTACCTGCTAATGACAACAATGTGTACCCGCTACTGACAACAATGTGTACCCGCTACTGACAACATTGTGTACCCGCTACTCCCCAGGGACCGCCACGAGCACCTGAGCATCCTCCTCAACATGCTTCTGCCCATTCTACAGCGGCAGCAGGCCGACATCACCTTCTTCGTCATAGAACAGGTAACTCACGTAGTCAACCACACATCACCACGTGTCATAGAACAGGTAACTCACGTAGTCCACCACACATCACCCAGTGTCATAGAACAGGTAACTCACGTAGTCCACCACACATCACCACGTGTCATAGAACAGGTAACTCACTACGTCCACCACACATCACCAAGTGCCATAGAACAGGTAACTCACGTAGTCCACCACACATCACCAAGTGCCATAGAACAGGTAACTCACTACGTCCACCACACATCACCAAGTGCCATAGAACAGGTAACTCACGTAGTCCACCACACATCACCAAGTGCCATAGAACAGGTAACTCACTACGTCCACCACACATCACCAAGTGCCATAGAACAGGTAACTCACGTAGTCCACCACACATCACCAAGTGCCATAGAACAGGTAACTCACGTAGTCCACCACACATCACCACGTGTCATAGAACAGGTAACTCACGTAGTCCACCACACATCACCACGTGTCATAGAACAGGTAACTCACGTAGTCCACCACACATCACCAAGTGTCCATAGAACAGGTAACTCACTACGTCCACCACACATCACCACGTGTCATAGAACAGGTAACTCACTACGTCCACCACTGTCGTGTCCTCCTTTAAAGTGTCGTCCCTGGAGTGAGGAGATCCGACACCCACATTATAATATTATTTTTTCCCCCTCAATATTCTGGAGAATCCACCAGCTTCCGTCCAACACACTCCATCAGCCTATGGACACCTTTTCCTATCACTCTCACACTGTCGTACTATGCCCCCTTCTCATACTTCCCCAACGCAACATACTCAACAACTCTTACTTCTAGAAATTAATAAAGATTAATTTATTAAAATAAAAGTGTAACGTGTATGAGACGTGTATGCGAAGAAAATGTGTGACGTGTTCTATAAAGTGTAGAGAATCTGACTCTCAGACATCAGCTCAGTCCGCAGATCACAGCAAAGATAGACCACAGCACGTTACGTCAGAACAAGTACGTCTCACCCGTTGCCGGAACCATCCTGCCGGATACTGCTTTGCTTCTGTAGACCTCTGGTAATCCCATTTCATGAACATAAGAAATAGACACCGGTGGTATGAACAGTTACTTATGGACCGGATTCACTCTACACAATGTCCGTTCCTAATGTTCTCTAACCAACTGCACAAGTTCTTTTCTAGTGTTTACACAGTTAGTAAAGTTAAGTGTTAGTCGACAGATCATCCTCGTTGCACATCGAACCATTCAGTCCGCAAGTGCTAATTACTAATGTTAATTGTTACTGTACTAACACTAGTTACTCTTAACCGGTTCTCGGTTCGTTACCACTGTTTAATGCTGTATGGTGCAACTGTAATCTTCACTATGTTGGGTGAATCAACCTCCCTCTAGCTTTTAATCACGTCTGTAAGCAATCTTTATTGATTGCCGAACTGGTGTTCTTCAGACTGGGATTTTCTTCCTTCCCAAAACTTTATTGAGCTTCCTTGGATCTGGTAGGGAACCTAGGATAGAAACAACACACCTGGTGATAGTACTAGTTCATGATTCTTTCGGCTGAGTGTAAGCCTATCACCTTGCCTAATGATCGTTAGCTAACTAGACTTAGTCATAGAGCAGATTAGCTACCCACCTAGAATCGAATCAGGTTATGACAAAGAAAAAATCAGCAAACAGAATGTGGAACCCCTCCCACAAGGGACACCTACGGGAAATCCCAATTATCCCTCATTACTCAATTCTCAACTAGTAAAGCTTATCAACACTTCACTAATCTATTCTAGCTAACAGAGTCAAGTATCACTTCCCTACTCTAGCTAGTTTCCACTAACAGTGCTAATCATCACACTATAGTTTAACAAGGCTACTGCCTAAAGTAATTATAACGAATATATTATAATAGGTTATACCTTAAATGGCACCACTGCAGTCCTATCAATCATATCTACATCTGCCATTATAGGCACGTGTAAAATTAAGTCACTAATTAACACACGGTAGATATTATTTCCACTAGGCGCTGCCGTGCCCTGGCACTCTGACTAAAGCATAATTTCAAGTCCTCCCTAGCTGGTCACAACTAGAGTTTATATGGCAAACTACCAAAGTTGTCCACGTGACTTTATCCTCTTCTCCCCCACACAGGTGTTATTTGGACATATCAACCATTTGCAAGGATCTATTTTTCCGGGCTTAAATCCTGTCAAAGTTGTCAGTAATTGTTAAGATTCTCAAAACAAGCCAGCGAATTTTATGACGACTTCCAACAAACAGTTGCAAATAACCCCGTCAAACTCTTCATGTTCCGGAAACCAAGAATTGACATATGTACTGTTTTCTCCCTACTAAGTACTTCCGTTTTACATCTGCCATTGTGATCTCACGGCTTCCATCTGCATTCAAATGTTGACAAACTTGTCAATCTTCTGTTCCGTGGTGACAATATATGTGATTCTAACTGGTAATGAACTGCCAACTCGGTGTATCCCTTCCTTCTCACTCAACACCAAATGTGTAGATGGGCTGACCCCACTGCTTCCATTTACATTCAAATGTAGACAAACTAATCAAGGCGATGCCAGGACCTGTCACCATCAACACCGACCGTTCCAAATCCGTTATAGATGTACACGTGCAGCTACAAATATTGTCCTGAGATTTTGACATCCGCGGTGTTTTTCCAGTTAGTAAAATAATGGTGCTGAAAATACACGCCAAGCAAACGTCGGGAATATTTATCTGTTTAACTCATGGCAATCTCGCGACAACCACACATCACCCAGTGTCATAGAACAGGTACCTCACGTAGTCCACCACACATCACCACGTGCCATAGAACAGGTAACTCACTACGTCCACCACACATCACCAAGTGCCATAGAACAGGTAACTCACGTAGTCCACCACACATCACCACGTGTCATAGAACAGGTAACTCACGTAGTCCACCACACATCACCAAGTGCCATAGAACAGGTAACTCACGTAGTCCACCACACATCACCACGTGTCATAGAACAGGTAACTCACGTAGTCCACCACACATCACCACATGTCATAGAACAGGTAACTCACGTAGTCCACCACACATCACCACGTGCCATAGAACAGGTAACTCACGTAGTCCACCACACATCACCCAGTGTCATAGAACAGGTAACTCACGTAGTCCACCACACATCACCACGTGCCATATAACAGGTAACTCACGTAGTCCACCACACATCAACCACGTGTCATAGACAGGTAACTCACGTAGTCCACCACACATCACCCAGTGTCCATAGAACAGGTAACTCACGTAGTCCACCACACATCACCCAGTGTCATAGAACAGGTAACTCACGTAGTCCACCACACATCACCAAGTGTCATAGAACAGGTAACTCACGTAGTCCACCACACATCACCACGTGTCATAGAACAGGTAACTCACGTAGTCCACCACACATCACCAAGTGTCATAGAACAGGTAACTCACGTAGTCCACCACACATCACCACGTGTCATAGAACAGTAACTCACGTAGTCCACCACACATCACCGTGTCATAGAACAGGTAACTCACGTAGTCCACCACACATCACCACGTGTCATAGAACAGGTAACTCACGTAGTCCACCACACATCACCACGTGTCATAGAACAGGTAACTCACGTAGTCCACCACACATCACCACGTGTCATAGAACAGGTAACTCACGTAGTCCACCACACATCACCAAGTGCCATAGAACAGGTAACTCACGTAGTCCACCACACATCACCACGTGTCATAGAACAGGTAACTCACGTAGTCCACCACACATCACCAAGTGTCCCTAGAACAGGTAACTCACGTAGTCCACCACACACACCAGTGCCATAGAACAGGTACTCACGTAGTCCACCACACATCACCACGTGTCATAGAACAGGTAACTCACGTAGTCCACCACACATCACCACGTGTCATAGAACAGGTAACTCACGTAGTCCACCACACATCACCAAGTGCCATAGAACAGGTAACTCACGTATCCACCACACATCACCAAGTGTCATAGAACAGGTAACTCACGTAGTCCACCACACATCACCACGTGCCATAGAACAGGTAACTCACGTAGTCCACCACACATCACCACGTGCCATAGAACAGGTAACTCACGTAGTCCACCACACATCACCAAGTGTCATAGAACAGGTAACTCACGTAGTCCACCACACATCACCAAGTGTCATAGAACAGGTAACTCACGTAGTCCACCACACATCACCAAGTGCCATAGAACAGGTAACTCACGTAGTCCACCACACATCACCAAGTGCCATAGAACAGGTAACTCACTACGTCCACCACACATCACCAAGTGTCATAGAACAGGTAACTCACGTAGTCCACCCACACACCCCCAAGGCATAAACAGGGAAACTCACCACGTCCAAAACATAGAACAGGTAACCACGTACGTCCACCACACATCCCAAGTGCCAAGAACAGGTAACTCACGTAGTCCACCCCACATCACCAGTGTCATAGAACAGGTAACCCACTACGTCCACCACACAATCACCAAGTGCATAGAACAGGTAACTCACGTGTCCACCACACATCACCAAGTGTCATAGAACAGGTAACTCACGTAGTCCACCACACATCACCAAGTGTCATAGAACAGGTAACTCACGTAGTCCACACACATCACCACGTGTCATAGAACAGGTACCTCACTACGTCCACCACACATCACCAAGTGTCCATAGAACAGGTAACTCACGTAGTCCACCACACATCACCAAGTGCATAGAACAGGTAACTCACGTAGTCCACCACACATCACCACGTGTCATAGAACAGGTACCTCACGTAGTCCACCACACATCACCAAGTGCCATAGAAACAGGTAACTCACTTACGTCCACCACACATCACCACGTGTCATAGAACAGGTAACTCACGTAAGTCCACCACACATCACCACGTGTCATAGAACAGTGTAACTCACTACGTCCACCACACATCACCACGTGTCATAGAACAGGTACTCACGTAGTCCACCACACATCACCACGTGTCATAGAACAGGTATACTCACTACGTCCACCCACACATCACCAAGTGGCCATAGAACAGGTAACTCACGTAGTCCACCACACATCACCAAGTGCCATAGAACAGGTAAACTCACGTAGTCCACCACACATCACCACGTGCCATAGAACAGGTAACTCACGTACGTCCACCACACATCACCACGTGTCATAGAACAGGTAACTCACGTAGTCCACCACACATCACCAAGTGTCATAGAAACAGGTAACTCACGTACGTCCACCCACACATCACCAAGTGGCATAGAACAGGTAACTCACGTAGTCCCCACACATCACCAAGTGTCCATAGAACAGGTAACTCACGTAGTCCACCACACATCACCAAGTGTCATAGAACAGGTAACTCACGTAGTCCACCACACATCACCACGTGTCATAGAACAGGTAACTCCTAGTCACACCACACATCACCAAGTGTCATAGAACAGGTAACTCACGTAGTCCACCACACAGCACCAGTGTCATAGAACAGGTAACTCACGTAGTCCACCACACATCACACAAGTGCCATAGAACAGGTAACTCACGTAGCCACCACACATCACCAAGTGCCATAGAACAGGTAAACTCACGTAGTCCACCACACATCACCAAGTGTCATAGAACAGGTAACTCACGTAGTCCACCACACATCACCAAGTGCCATAGAACAGGTAACTCACGTAGTCCACCACACATCACCAAGTGTCATAGAACAGGTAACTCACGTAGTCCACCACACATCACCCAAGTGTCATAGAACAGGTAACTCTACGTAGTCCACCACACATCACCAAGTGTCAATAGAACAGTGGTACTCACGTAGTCCACCACACATCACCAAGTGTCATAGAACAGGTAACTCACGTAGTCCACCACACCATCACCAAGTGAGTCATAGAACAGGTAACTCACGTAGTCCACCACACATCACCAAGTGCCATAGAACAGGTAACTCGTCACGTAGTCCACCACACCATCACCAAGTGTCCATAGAACAGGTAACTCCCGTAGTCCACACAACATCACCAAGTGCCATAGAACAGGTAACTCACGTTAGTCCACCACACATCACCAAGTGTCATAGAACAGGTACTCACGTAGTACCACCACACATCACCAAGTGTCACTAGAACAGGTAACTTCACGTAGTCCACCACACATCACCAAGTGCCATAGAACAGGTAACTCACGTAGTCCACCACACATCACCAAGTGTCATAGAACAGGTAACTCACGTAGTCCACCACACATCACCAAGTGTCATAGAACAGGTAACTCACGTAGTCCACCACACATCACCAAGTGCCATAGAACAGGTAACTCACGTAG
>JACEFZ010008512.1:67500-133742 GCA_014155875.1 Cepaea nemoralis
CAACATGTACAGGTGTGGGCCCAACATCAGACAGCTGGTGGCCAGAATCAAGATGTCACAGGGAAACACCATGTAAGTCTGGCCTGGTGTTCTCATGGACCTGTCATAGTGAGACACACGTTATTCTGTCCTTGATTCATAAGGCAGACAGACATTAAGACAAACAGATAAAACTGAACAGAGAGACAGATAGACAGATATTTGGAGATAAAGACACAAGCGGACAGTCATATAGACAGATATTCGGAGAGATAGACACAAGTGAACCGTCATATAGACAGATATTCGAAGAGATAGACACAAGTGAACCGTCATATAGACATATATTCCGAGAAACAGACACAAGTGGACAGACATATAGACAGATATTCGGAGGACAAAGGGACAGGCAATCAAACATTCGTACAAGAAAATACAACTTCAGACAGACAGACAGACAGACAGACAGACAGACAGACAGAAATTAGGACACAACATGTGGCTAGGCAAGACAGACATAGATTTGTATCAGATTCTGTCAGACACATATCAGCTGAACAGACACCAGCACTAACACAAAAGTGCGCGTGCGTGTGCGTATGTGTGGGCTTGTGGTTGTATGTGTGTCTGTGTGTATGTGTGGGTGTATGTGTGGGCTTGTGGTTGTATGTGTGTCTGTGTGTATGTGTGGGTGTATGTGTATGTGTATGTGTGAGGCGCGTGGGTCTGTGCGTATGTGTGTGTGGGGGTGTCTGTTTTTATGTGTGGGTGTATGTGTGATGGTGGGATATGTGCGTATGTGTGGGGGTGTGTCTGTGTGTATATATGGTGTGTGTCTATGTATATGTATGTGTGTGTCTGTTTATGTGTGAGGGTATGTCTGTGGATGTGTGGGGGTGTGCTCTGTGCGTATGTGCGGGCGTGTGTCTGTGTGTATGTGTATGTGTGGGGGTGTGGTCTATGCTTATGTGTGGGAGTGTGTCTGTGTGTATGTGTGTCTGGCCGTATATGTCGGCGTGTGTGTGTGTGTATGTGTGTATATGTTTGTCAGTGCGTATGTTTGTACGTGTATGTGTGTGTGTGTGTGTCACCCAACAATATTGATGTGTAAAGTGCACTGATCAACCCATCTCAGACAGACGAAAGATAACTACACGGGCGGAGTGCTTGCCTTCACGCCATCATTGTACCAGGCCATCAACGGACACTCAAACCTGTTCTTCGGCTGGGGCGGCGAGGATGAAGATTTATATCATAGGTAATTTGTATCTACAAACCCTGTGATCCATGTACCCACCTACTTACCTATGTAGTTACCCACCTAAGTGTCTACATGCCTGTCTGTCTAACTACTTGCCTGTAGGTTGTTTAACTGCATTCTTATATATATACGAATCAATCTACATATGAATGTAGGTGGGTAGGTAGGCAGGTAGGTAGGCAGGTAGGTAGGTAGGTAGGCAAGCAGGTACGTGCATGTGTGTGTGCGTGCGTGCATGCGTGTGTGTGTGTGTGTGTGTGCGCGCGCACATATTCGTATTGTATCAATGTCCCTAATTGCCTATATATATATAGAGAGAGTTTTTGTCTGTCTGTTTATCTGTTCGTAATCCGGCATACCGCGTTCGGAACACAGCTGCGGGCGATTTGGCATGCAGACCGCCTTGCGTTGGTTTTTTTTAATCAATGAAATGGTATGCGTGCCGGTCGTTCAAAAGGGAATGGCAAACTACTGAAAGTAAACTAGCCCAGGAATCACGAACGGCCAAAAGACATGCTGGGGTTGACTGCTACGTCCTGTACAAGATATGCAACTAACTTTTTTTTTAATCTGTATGTCTGAATCGTTACAACTGTTTGTTAATACATATTTAATTGCCTTCAGTTGATAATCTTGTGCATTGCCTGTTGATGTGATCTGTGCTACAAGGGT
Organism: Cepaea nemoralis; assembly: GCA_014155875.1. NCBI lineage: Eukaryota > Metazoa > Mollusca > Gastropoda > Stylommatophora > Helicidae > Cepaea > Cepaea nemoralis. The sequence goes on from JACEFZ010008512.1 coordinate 69,413, forward strand.
CGGTTGTGACTCACATCCGTGTATTGATTTCAGATTATATGCATGCTGTGTGTGTAAGCTGATGCTACGTGTATATTGCTGTTATTTGTAAACTGATACAATTTTGATACTGTTGTGTTTACTAGGGTAAAATAAGTAAGTCTCAAATGACTGTAAAAACGTAACTAAATGTGAAAACAACTTGAAACCAGTGTATTTGTATACATACTTTGTCCCATTATTTCTCAACATAATTTCCACCAACATTGATGCACTTATCCTATCGTTCTATCAGTCCTCCCAAACCGGTCGCATAGAACTGCGTGCTCTGTTTTCTAAACCACGTTTTCACTTAACATTCAACTTCGGCGTCATTCGCGAAATGTCTCCCGCCAAAGTGGGTTTTCAATGGACCAAAAAGGTGGAAATTCGCTAGCGGCTAAGTCGGGACTCTAAGATGGATGTTCCAGAACTTCCCACCTTAGTTGGTTAATTTTCTCCTGAGTTAATCGAGTCGTGTGTGGTCTGGCATTGTCATGAAGAAGCAACACTCCTCTAGTCAGCAGTTCTGGACGTTTTCTTCGAATTGCATCATGAAGCATCAATAGAACTTCACAGTACGATTCAGAATTCACATTGTCAGCTTTCTTCTTGAAATTGGTTAAAAGCACTCCTTGACAATCCCAGAACACTGTCAGCATAACCTTCCCTGCTGATGGCGTAACCTTGAATTTTTGGACACAAGGCGAAGAAGGATGTTTCCATTGCACTGAAGCACACTTTGATTCGGACTGGTAGTGATGCACTCATGATTCGTCCCCGGTAACAATCCTGTTCAGCATGTCTTCTCCTACATCTTCGTATCGACAGAGATGAAACAAGGACAGGACAAATCGGTCCATTTTGTGTTCCTCCTTCAATTGTCTGGGTACCCACCTTGAGAACACTTTCTTACATTTCAACCGATCATACATTATGCTGTATGCTGAACCATGTGATCACCCTATTGCAGATGCTAGAGCAGTGGTTCTCAACCTTTTTTGGCCCTTCCCCCCCTTCACCATATTTTCAGAACGCCATTCCCCCCCCCCCCCCTTCCTATCAAAAATTTGGCCCGTTCCCCCCCTTCACCGTATTTTCAGAACGTCATCCCCCCCCCCCCCTTTCATATTTCCTATCTAAAAATCCCCTCACCCGTACACAGTATACGTAAAAGTGGAAGGCAAATGTAATAGCTTATACTAAAACAAGTCTAGACATCCACATAAAACATGATTTGTGGGTCTACTTACTTTATAAAATGAATTTTAGAAGGACGAGACATACATAACTGTAAAGTATGAAGGGAAAAACTATGTCAAGTAATCGGTTCTTGTATTAACACGATCTTGAAATGGTCTTCATTCCCCCCTCCCCCCTGGAAACCATGAAATTCCCCCCTGGGGGGGGGAATTCCCCACCGGTTGAGAACCACTGTGCTAGAGAGTCTATCGTTACTCGCCTGTCACCTCTAATCATCTCCTCCACTCGCTGCACGGATGCTTCTGTTGCAACCGCAACAATACGATCTTATCGGATTTCATCAACAATATTTTAGGGTCCTTGAGAAAATTATTCTACCCAGCTATGCACCGCTTTACGGGACACACATTTGTCCCCATTAACAGGAAACATTTCCTTATGAATGTCTTTTGAAGGCAGCCCTTTTGCCCACAAAAAAACACACAACAGCACGTTGCTCTTTGGTTGTACACTCAGTAAGTGCATTCGCCATTTTGTTTATGCACTGTGCATGAGACACCTAGCACCACCTGACGAACGGGAATATAAAGTTCGATGTTGCTGCCACCTAATGACGCCTGTAGAAAACACCAACTACATTTACCTGCCATCCCACAGAGCTGTGTGACTTACTTATTGACTCGCCCTAGTATGTGTAAATTGTTGCTATGTGTAAATTGGTGTTATATGTAAAATGTTATTATGTGTAAATTGGTGTTATGTGTAAATTGTTGCTATGTATAAATTGTTGCTGAGTGTAAATTGGTGTTTTATGTAAATTGTTGTTATGTGTAAATTGGTGTTATGTGTAAATTGTTTCCATGTGGACATTGTTGCTATGTGTAAATTGTTCCCATGTGGACATTGTTGCTATGTGTAAATTGTTTTTATGTGTAAATTGTTGTTATGTGTAAATTGGTGTTATGTGTAAATTGTTCCCATTTGGACATTGTTGCTATGTGTAAATTGTTCCCATGTGGACATTGTTGCTATGTGTAAATTTTTGTTATGTGTAAATTGTTTCTATGTGTAAATTGTCGTTATGCGTAAATTGTTATGTGTAAATAGTTGTTTGTTTAAATTGTTGTTGTGTGTACATTCTTGTTAAGTTTAAATGGCTATTATATGTAAATTTTTTGTTATGTGTAAATTGTTGCTATGTGTAAAATGTTGCTATGTGTAAATTGTTGCTATGTATAAACTGTTGTTAAGTGTAAATTGTTGTTATGTGTAAATTGTTGTTATGTGTAAATTGTATGGTTAAATTGATGCTACGTGTATACTGTTATTATCTGTAAATTGTGGTTATGTGTAAATTGATACTGTATGTATATTCTCATGTTTATATTGTTGTTAAGTGTAAAGTTTTGTTATGTCTAAATTCTGGTTATGTGTACATTCTTGTTATGTGTACACTGATGCTAGATGTATATTGTTGGTATGTGTAAACTGAAGCTACGTTCATATTGTTTTTGTATTTAAATTGTTGCTATTTCGTCTGTTGGATGTTTATTCATCATCTCATCTTGTTCCTCTTGTACCTTGCGGTGTCGAGGAGAATTATAAACAGCGGGAGAGTGTCCTTTCATGGGCTTCGTGTATCTTAGTTTTTCTAAGAGCAGTATGGGTGTTATATTAATGTTAGTATTTATGCCAAGTGTCTATTATTGTTACTATTTTGATGTTACTATACTGATGTTAGGTGTCTATTATTGTTACTAAATTGATATTAGGTGTCCATTAATGCTAGTATACTGACATTATTATTTTAATATTACTATACTGATGTTACACCGGAATAAGTGGACAACTCTGCAGCTGAGCAGAGCAGGGCACTCACTTGTCCTGACAGTCGGAAATGGCTGTCAAAGGCAGAGTTAAAAGACCACCGTGGGAATGTGGAAGGCAAGGGGAAACCACCACATTATCTTCCCAAGATTTCATGGCGACACACATTTCAGAAATAGTGAACGACGTTAATGAACCGGAGAGAAGCCACAAAGCTAAGAAAAAATGGATGAATGAAGAAATCTTAAGGTTGATGGACAAAAGGAAACAGAATAAAAATGACAAACAAGAGTATGCTAAGATAAATAAAGAAATAAGAGATAAATGTGTGAAGGCAAAAGAAAGTTGGTTAAATGAGCAATGCAGAAAAATTGAATTAAATTCCATTAAAGATCAAAAAAGTATGCACAGACAAATCAGTGAGCTCACAGGAAGAAAATTAAGAATAAATACAGGGTGTTTGAAATCAAAAACAGAACAGATTTTATTGGAGGAAGGTGCTATAATGAAGAGGTGGAATGAGTATATAAGAGAATTATATAATGGAGAAAGGGAAGAATTAACAGAAGAAAGTAACTTAGAAGGCCCACCTATTCTAAAAGAAGAAGTCGCTGATGCTATGAAACATATGAAGAAAGGAAAAACAGCTGGGCCAGATGAAATCACAATAGAAGAATTAGAAGTGTTGGGAGAATTTGGAGTAGATATATTAACCAAAATGTTGAATGATATTTACAGTAGTGGATATTTACCCAGTGATATGCTGAAATCTGTATTTATAGCTATACCAAAAAGACCAGGAGCAATTGATTGTGAAGATTTTCGTACAATTAACCTCATAAACCATGTCACTAAGCTTCTACTCAGAATTATAATGAGAAGAACAAGAAAGAAAATAAAATGGAAATTAGTGAAGAACAGTATGGTTTTATGGAAGGAAAGGGTACAAACAATGCAATATATATATTACGAACACTAATAGAAAGATCAATAGAGAAACAGAGAGACATATATTTATGCTTCATAGATTATACTAAGGCATTTGATAAAGTAAAACATGATGAGCTGATTAAAATGTTGGAAGATATCAACATTGATGGGAAAGATTTAAGAATAATAAAGAATATATACTGGAACCAAGTAGCAGCAATTAAAATGGGAAATAAAGAGGGTAGTTACGAACAGATAAAGCTAGGAGTACGACAGGGGTGTGTCTTGTCACCCGATCTCTTCTCCCTGTATAGCGAAGTAATAATGAGAGAGATCAAAGAGAAGCCAGGAATACTAATCGGAGGATATAATATAAACAATATACGCTATGCAGATGACACAGTATTGGTAGCGGATAATGCAACAGACCTACAACAATTGTTGGACAGTGTAGTAACAGAGAGTGCACAGAAAGGACTGTCCTTGAATATCAAGAAAACAGTAACAATGGTGATATCAAAGAAAATGGGGACGCCAAAATGTGACATAGAAATAGAAGGGGAAATTCTCAACCAAGTGGATAATTTTAAATACCTAGGGGCACTTATAACATCAGATGGAAGATGTACAAAAGAGATTAAGAGCAGAATAGGGCAGGCAAAGACAGCATTTCAGAAAATGAAGAGTATCTTATGCAATAAGTCGCTATCAATGAATGTAAGAAAGAGAGTACTAAAATGCTATATAGAACCAGTTTTGCTGTATGGCAGCGAATCTTGGAATGTAAATGAACAAATTAGGAAGAACTTAGAAGCAACAGAGATGTGGTTTTTAAGACGAATGTTGCGAATTCCTTGGACTGCCAGAGTAACTAACAACGATTGCCTGAAAGAGGCTAATGAAACTAGAACACTATATACAACAATAAGAAAGAGACAAACATCTTTCTTTGGTCATGTGATGAGAAGAGAGGCATTGGAGAACATCGTGACAACTGGAAAGATCGAGGGGAAGAGAGGCAGAGGCAGACCAAGAGAAATGATGCTGGACGGACTGAGACGGTGGCATGGAGGAATATCATCAGCAGAGTTGATCCAGAACACCAAAGACCGAGATCTGTGGAGAGCCATGAACGCCTACGCCAGCCGGCACGGCACTTGATGATGATGATGATGTTACTTTATTGACATTATGTCTCTATTAATGTTACTATATCGATGTTTCTATATTAATGTTACAATATTGATGCTACTAAATTGATATTAGGTGTCTATTAATATACTGACCAATGTTATTTGGAACTAGAAAAAGAGTGTTGAAGTGCTATATAGAACCTGCACTTTTGTATAGATGTGAAACTTAAATAATAAGCAGACAAGCTCAAAAACATCTGATTTCAGTGGAAATGTGATTTCTGAGGAAAATGCAAAGAATATCATGGACAGACAGAACATTCAATGACCATGGCCTGCGAGAAACAAATGAAATCCGTAAACTGATTAGAGAAATTAGACGTAGGCAATCACAATTTTTAGGGGACACATTATGAAAAGAAAGAAATTAAAGAACTTGGTTACAGCTAGCAGGACTGAGGGGAAAGGAACCAGGGAAGCCAGAGAAGTAAATACCTGGATGGCTTGGCCACGTGGAATGGTCAAGACAAGAACACAGAGCTTAGCCGCATGATGATGATGATGTGTATGTTGATGATGATGTGTTTGTTGATGTTATGTGTGTATTATCGGTATGTGTGTATTGGTGTTATGTGTGTATTGATGTTATGTATGTATTAATGTTATGTGTGTATTAATGTTATGTGTGTGTTAATGTTATGTGTGTGTTAACATTATATATACGTTGATGTTATTTGTATGGTGGTGGTATATGTACGTTGATGTTATGCGAATGTTGATGTTATGTGTATTTCGATGTTATGTGTATTATGATGTTATGTGTGTCTTAATGTTAGATGTGAACTGAAGTCGTGTTTGATTTGAGGCAACGTATAATGTACTGATATCGCTGTCTCTGTTGTCTGTCACAGAATAGTCAAGAAAAACTTGACCATATATCGGTCAGCGTTGTATGCGGCCACCTTCCAAATGTTGAACCACACAGAAACGGAACTGAAAAACCCACAAAGGTGTGTTGATGTCGTGTTATAATGATGTAAAGTGTAGTTTAATGTTACGAATAATTGATGCAAAGAGTAAATTAATGTTTGTACCTTGATGTTACATATATTGATGGTATGTGTAAATTGATGTTAGAAGTACTTTGATGTTAATGCTATGTTGATGTTAAAAGTATACTAATGTTAAAAATATATTGATGTTAAATGTATATTGATGTTAAAAGTATATTAATGTTAATAGTGTATTGGTGTAAATAGTTTATTGATGTAACAAATATTGATGCTAGGCGTATTTTAATTTTATTAATAATAGTCTCAATCGCAAAGCAGTTTCCTGCTAAGGGTAGGACTGTGGTATGACAGTGACGTCACACATTTTATGCTGGACAGTAAGAAGGAATAGACAGTCAACAATCTGTGGTCATGTTCAATCAATCATGTGCCATGCCGAAAAGCGTGGGCGGTCATGACTCGCCGTTTCACTCGATCACCAGAGTCGTGTTTCAGCTTAGTGTTCAATGTGGCCAAGCCATCCAGGTGTTTACTTCTCGGTCTTCCCTTTGGTCTGTTTCCTTCGATCTTACCAGTTGTCACTAAGTTCTACAATCTATTTCTTCTCATGACATGTCCAAAATATTTTGACTGTCTACGTCTAATTTCTCTAATCAGTTTACGATTTTCATTCCTCTCCTGTAGTACTTGGTCATTGTTTTTTCTGACTGCCCATGGTATTCTTTGCATTCTCCTCAGAAACCACATTTCCGCAGCCATCAGATGTTTTTCAGCTTGTCTGCTCGTTGTCCAAGTTTCACATCCATACACAAGAATACGCTCTGTGTAGCACCTCAACACTCTTTTTCTCGTTTCAATTGACATCTTTTTATTGGTCAGAATGTTTTTCATCTTGCTAAAGGCTACTTTTGCCATGGCGATTCTTGTTCTAATCTCTACAAGACATCTCCCATCAGATGTTATTACTGTTCCGAGATAATTGTACCTATTCACTTGTTGAAGAATATTCCCATTTACTTGTATATTACATTGTGGTACTTCGTTCTTCCTAGTGACGACCATAATCTGTGTCTTCTTACAATTTAATTCCAACCCCAGCTGCTCACTGGTACAACAACCGGATCTAATTGTTGCAGATCCTGTTCATTGTCTGCAATCAATACTGTATCATCTGCATATCTAATGTTATTGATGTATGTTTGTGGTGGGCGGGTGAGGATATGTGTTTGGGTGGGGGATCTGTGTGATGGGTGCGGGGAATGTGTGTATGGGTGGGGATATGTGTGGGTGAGTAGGGGATGTGTGGAGGTTGAGGGAAGTATGTGTGGGTGGTGAGGGTGTGTCGGTGGGGGTGTATGAGTGGCTTAGGGATGTGTAGGTGGTGAGGGATGTGTATGAGTCGGATCGCGATGCGTGAGTGGGTGGGGATATGTGTGATCGAGAGATGTTTGGTTGAGGTGGGTGGTTGGGGGTGTGTGGGTGTGTAGTGGAGGATGTGTGGGTGAGTGAGTGTGTGTGTTGGTGGATGGGTGGGGAATGTGTGTGTGTGTGTGTGTGGATGGGGAGAGGTGTGTGGGGTGTGTGAGTGGATTGGGGATGTATTGGTGATTAAGGAGATATATGTGTGTTTGGGTAGGGAGATGTCAGTTGGTGGGGATGTGTGTGAATGGTTTACGGATGTGTGAGTGGATGTGCGATGTGTGGGTTGGTGGGGGATGTGTGTGCGTGGGTGGGGAATATGTGGTCGATGGAGGTGTGGTTGGGGGATGTGTGGTTGGAGGTGTGGGTGGGGAGAGGATGTGTGGGTGGGCGATGGGTTTGTGGGTTAGGATGTGTATGTGGGTGGGCGCGGGACGTGTGGGTTGATGGCGGATGTTTGTGTGGGTGGCGAGTGTGTTTGGTTTGGGGGAACAGGTGAGGGCAGTGTATGTGTGTGGGTGGGGGGTGTGCGGGAGGGGGATGGATCGGTTGTTGGAGTATGTATGTGTCCCTTGGTGTGTGTGTGTGTGTGGGTGGGGTGATGTGTGGGTGTGGTGATGTGTGGGTAGGTGGGAGATGGGCCTCATAACATGGTAATTTGCCTTGTTTATGTTTACAACATTCCTTCCACAATGTTTTATTTTTCTTCCTATGTGAATGTATAATGCTCATGATGGACGAAAGATGAGTGATTGGAAGAGCCGAATGTAAGACGGGCCTGCGTGCCCAATTTGTGACCCTTCTAAAATAAAGTTGATTTTTTGATTTGATGTTTCGTCCTCCAATGCTGATTCCATTTATATCTTCTACATTACTGAAAATATTTTCACTGTATAAGGAAAAAAGATCTGGAGACATTACTCATCCTTGCCTAACACCTCTCTTAATAGGTTGATATTGTCCCACTTCTTTATCAATCCTTATGGCAGCTTGTTGTTTCCAATATATGTTTTTTTATAAGTCTAATGTCTTTCCCATCAATTTGTAGATCTGCAAGCATATCTACCATGTTGACATGTTTTATTCTATCGAAAGCCTTTGTGTAATCAATAAAGCAAAGATGTATATCTTTGTTTTGATTCTATCGAACGTTCAATAACTGAACGCAGCATATACACAGCATTTACTGTACCCTTTCCTTCTACAAACCCACATTGTTCTTCCCCTATTTCAGGTTGTATTTTCTTCCTCACTCTTTGAATGATAGCAAAATCTTTGTGATGTGACTCATTATACTAATTGTTCTATGTTGATCGCATTGCAAGGCTTATGATTTCTTTGGGATTGCAATAAATTCAGAATTACATATTTCAGAAGGTATCATATAATGAGTTCAGCAGTCTGGTGACTTGATCTATTCCATGTTCTTCTAAAGCTTTACTTAATCATTACTGTTGTGATGTTATCTGAACCAGGGGCCTTGCCAGCTTTCCTATGTTTAAGAACATTTCGAACTTCCATCTTCAAAATTGGCGGTCCTTCATTATTAAATCGAATATCATACTGTTCATCTTTGCTATCATCATAAAGGTTTTTCACATAGTCTGACCATACATGTAGAATCTGATTTTTTTTCTATTATGATTTTGCCATTTTCTTTAGTTTTTATACAGCCTGTTGATGTACTTGTTCTTCTATTAGTAAGTTCCTGAATTCTTTGTGCACTAATTTGGTATTTTGACTGTTGTGTTGTTTTTCAATGTCTAAGCACTTTTCCTCAAGCCATGCTTCTTTTGCCTCCTTACATAATATTCTGACTTGTCTGTGAATTTCTTCATATTTGGCAGAATAATTTTTGTTGAGTCTTCTTGTTTCCATTAGTTGTAAAATTTCTTCAGCCATCCATTTCTTACGTCCCACTTTCTTTAATTTTGGAATAGTTGTTTCTGCAGCCAAACTGATTGAATTCTTCAACGTTTCCCATTGATCATTCACATCCTGGAATAGGATCTCTAGATCAGACAATATATCAAATCTGTTCTGTACTTCTATGTTGAATTTCTTTTGTATTTCCTTGTCGCTACTCAGTGTACACAAATCATATTTAGTGTTTCCTGTTTTATACTTGACTTTCTTTAACTTTATCCTCAATGTTCTTGTAAGTAATATGTGGTCCCTATAACAATCAGCACTGGGAACTGTTTTTGCTATAGTTAGCGCATTTCTAAATCTTCTGCTAATCTAAATGTAATCAGTTTGGTTTCTAATCCTGCTATCAGGACTCCTCCATGTCCATAAACTTCTAGGGTGTTGCTTAAACCAGGTGTTTCCTACAATCATTTCCTGCTCTTTAGCCCACTCTACAAGTCTGTATACTCTTTCATTTCTCTCTCCTAAACCATAGTTTCCTACTGTGTATCTATCCCCTTGATTTCCAACTTTTGCATTGAAGTCCCCTATTATGATGTTTATTTCTGAATTTTTACATTTCTTTAAAGCAGACTCTGTGTCATTATAAAATTCTTCTACACTATCTTCACTGGATTCTCCTGTTGGGGCATATACTTCAATAATATGTATGCCAAAAGGTCTGCCATTTAATTTAATTAGTAGAACTCTGTCTGGCACGGCCCAATATCCTTGAACAGATTTTGATGGTTGCCGGTCCAAAATAATTACTTACCCCCACCCCCCACCCCTTGTCGATTTTCTCCTCCAGAATAAATAATCTTAACATCTTCATCTATCTTGATGCCTGCTCCTGTCCATTTCGTTTCGTACATCCCTAAAATATTACTTTTCTCTCCTTCCATTTCTTGTTTGATGTTATCTAACATTTCGTCGTCGTTTAATGTCCTAACATTCCATGTTGCTAATTTTAATGTCTCTGTCCTTGTCTTGCCATGATCTGTCTTTAAGCGAATCATAATGAACTAGGCACTTTTAAAGATGGTAGTTTGCCGTTGCTTTCCTTCTTGGCAGTGACCATACTGGCCGGGTGCCCGTAGCTATTGTCTCGTGAAAGAGATCGTATGCCTACCGTCCTGAAAATTGAGATCATAACCAACAACTATCTGTCGGCAGCCCTCATAATTTCATCCACTACCTACCTTCCGTGGCTTCATTTGAACTCTTCCAATAAACGGATTCGAAATAACACCACATACTCCACAGGAAAACAATAAAACAGCATCGTCCCAAAGAATAAACGCATCACGTCGTCGCCATTTTACCGGAAACATGCGTTATGAGAAGAAATAAATTAGAGAACTTGGTAACAACTGGCAAAATTGAAGGAAAATGAATAAAGGGAAGGCAGAGAAGTAAATACATGGATGGCTTGGCCACGTGACATGGTCGAGACAAGAACGCAGAGCTGATCCACGACTCTGATGATCGTGTGAGATGGCGAAACGTGACCGTCCACGCTTATCGGCGTGGCACTGACTGCCATTCAGAAAATAGGTCGAGATGGTAGCTGACACGTCACTCACTGACTGCCATTCAGGAAGTAGGTGGGTGTGGTAGGGGACATGTCACCCACTGAGTGCCCTTCAGGAAGTAGGTGGGTGTGGTAGGGGACACGTCACCCACTGAGTGCCCTTCAGGAAGTAGGTGGGTGTGGTAGGGGACACGTCACCCACTGAGTGCCCTTCAGGAAGTAGGTGGGTGTGGTAGGGGACACGTCACCCACTGAGTGCCCTTCAGGAAGTAGGTGGGTGTGGTAGGGGACACGTCACCCACTGAGTGCCCTTCAGGAAGCAATTTATGCCTCTATCTGCTACAGCCCTATCTTCGGCAGTTGAAGCTTGCACGGAGTAGGCTGCAAGGCCGCTGTGTTGGCATGGTCGTGAGGAGGAAAGACCCTGCCTACTGGTAGAGAGAAATATAACCTTAGGTTGAAAGTGTCGTAGAAAGACAACCGCACACAAATGCATGCCGCAGAGAAGCATTGGGCAACATCGCGATGATGGGAAAAATCTGCGTTCGCACACGAGGCAGCTCCAGCAGAGCAAACCTTTCGCCTACTATTTCTTGGCCTCGCTTAATATTCCTCTGGAGGTTTGATCTATAAACTTTAACCTTTACTCTTGTATGTCAGAGTTCACGTAGAGAAATGCTATGTGATGAGACCAACCTTGTGTTCTCTCGGCAGGTTTGAAATCCTCAAGTCTTCCACACAACGACAGGACGTCGAGGGACTGAACACCTGCAAGTACACTGTCAACCACGTCTCAAATGACCCCTTGTTCACTTGGATCAACGTGTCCCTGAACGTCACGGAAGTTCTCAAGGTAAGGCGGAGTATGTTCCCGGATACGACCACACATCCATACAACCAGCCTAACATTCGCCCAGATCATCTGTGCATCCACCCATCATTCATGTATTTATATAATCAGTGATGTTTCAACTTATCCCAGCATCCATTGGCACGTGAATACATCCATTTAAGCACCATCTGTCTATTTATCCATCCACAAACTCATTATTTACATCTGTTTACTTATAGTTCTATCCATCAACTCATTATTTTCCCTCTTTTACTCATAGTTCTCTCCATCAACTCATAATTTTGCATATATTTACTCGTATTTGTGTCCGACGACTTACACACCATTTTACTTACATTTACTCGTATTTTGATCCATCGATTCGCTGTTTTACCTGCGTTCTGTTAGCGCCGAATGTAGGGCGGCGCTCACCAAACCCTACACCCCTGGCTTCGGGCGGAGGAGGGCAACTGGGGGGGGGGGGGGGGGAAGGGTACAATCCTTACTTAGTGCGAGGAAATGCAAACTAAAGACTAAATGTCACGAAAGGGCAGAGCAGACCCTAAGCCTTGGTCAGTAACTGGTCTAGGGATGAAAGCACCGACAGGCGGACAGTTAAAGCATTGCTTTGCTGATCCGGCAGCTTCTGCAGTTTGTCTTGCTCCAGACATATTGATGTTACCTTTCCTCTGGAGTAAACTAGACAGGCCGAGAGAGGGATCATGCTGCATGGGCAACACATGGTCTCTAAATTCAGCACAGGCTTTGTGTTGTGGAGAGGTATAACTCCATTTTACAAACTATCGTCTGTCAAGACGGCAAGGTGCCAGTCAGTCATTCGATTATCAATTTTACTTATATTTACTCCTATATTTATCCATGAATTCAACATTTTACATACATTTACTCCTATATTTATCCATCCATTCACCATTTTACTTACATTTACTCCTATATTTAACCATTATTTCACCACTTCACTTCAGTTTGCCCATATTCCCATCCATCAACTCATTATTGTACACCTATCTACCCATATTGCTATCCAGCAACTCATCTTGCCTTGCTGTGCTACAATGAACTGAAGCAGATGGCTATAATGAGTTTCTAGTCTAACCAAACTAATGTGCTCTCCTTGCAGACTGCGCCGGACAAGGTGCTACAAGACATGAAAGCTTACCTCAAGTCGAGGAAGGCAAGAAGCATCACAAACAGTACCAGAATCCGGTCATCTGTTAGATCATCATCATCGCCCCACCACCACCACCACCATCACCATCATCATAGTCATCAACGTGTTGCTTCTGGAGTTGCCGCACCTGGAGCAGGCCCATCGAGGCGTGATCAGAAACTACTTCACTATCATCTGTGTGCCATGAGTGCCTACAGCCAGAGATCTAGGCCGGCGGACAGATGAGATGATATGGTGTAGTCTCATGACCCTAGGTGTGTTAGATGTGCAGGGAACAAGTGTGTTAGATGTGCGGGGAACAGGTGTGTTACATGTGCGGGGAACAGGTGTGTTAGATGTGCGGGGAACAGGTGTGTTACATGTGCGGGGAACAGGTGTGTTACATGTGCGGGGAACAGGTGTGTTACATGTGCGGGGAACAGGTGTGTTACATGTGCGGGGAACAGGTGTGTTACATGTGCGGGGAACATGTGTGTTACATGTGCGGGGAACATGTGTGTTACATGTGCGGGGAACAGGTGTGTTACATGTGCGGGGAACATGTGTGTTACATGTGCGGGGAACAGGTGTGTTACATGTGCGGGGAACATGTGTGTTAGATGTGCGGGGAACATGTGGGTTTAGTCAACACATGAACGCCATGGTATGCATATCTAGTGTACTACATGTCTGTCTGTCTGTCTGTCTGTCTATATGGTTATGTCTGTCTGTCTATCTGTCTGTCTATCTGTCTGTATGTCTGTCTGTCTATCTGTCTGCCTGTCTGTCTGTCTGTCTGTCTGTCTGTCTATCTGGTTATGTCTGCCTGTCTATCAGTCTGTCTATCTGTCTGTATGTCTGTCTGTCTATCTGTCTGCCTGTCTGTCTGTCTGTCTGTCTATCTGTCTGTCTGGTTATGTCTGCCTGTCTATCTGTCTGTCTATCTGTCTGTATGTCTGTCTGTCTATCTGCCTGTCTGTCTGTCTGTCTGTCTGTCTGTCTGTCTATCTGGTTATGTCTGCCTGTCTATCTGTCTGTCTATCTGTCTGTATGTCTGTCTGTCTATCTGTCTGCCTGCCTGCCTGTCTGTCTGTCTGTCTGTCTGTCTGTCTATCTGTCTATCTGTCTATCTGGTTATGTCTGCCTGTCTATCTGTCTGTCTATCTGTCTGTATGTCTGTCTGTCTATCTGTCTGTCTGCCTGTCTGTCTGTCTATCTGTCTGTCTGTCTGTCTATCTGTCCGTCTGTCTGTCTGTTTGTCTGTCTGTCTATCTGTCTGTCTGCCTGTCTGTCTGTCTGTCTGTCTGCCTACCTGTCTGTTTGTCTGTCTATCTGTCTGTATGTCTGTCTGTCTGTCTATCTATCTGTCTGCCTGCCTGCCTGTCTGTTTGTCTGTCTGTCTGCCTGCCTGTCTGTTTGTCTGTCTATCTGTCTGTATGTCTGTCTGTCTGTCTATCTGTCTGTCTGTCTGTCTGCCTGCCTGTTTGTCTGTCTGTCTGCCTGCCTGTCTGTCTGTCTGTCCTCCCTCCCGACTTTAATCTCTATCTCGCTTAGTACCTGTGTACCTGTATCTCTTTCTTTCAATTCGTATACCCAATGTGTATCTATGTAAGAATAACGAAAACACAAACTACAGGTGGCACAGTTTACTGCCTGGTATGTTTAGCTGTAGTCGTGGGGGGATGTGTGCCATTGAATCCCAATCACCCAGTACAAAACAAGGCCATCAATATTTATACTCAATTACATCAGAAATGGCCTGACATGTCATTGTAAGTGTTACAGCGGTAGTTTTAAACAATGTTAAGTCTCTGTGTTTACACAGTTGGAGGTTACGTACCGTGTATTGCAGCAGCCTCTGCACCTTTCAACATTCGCTTGTTAAATGTGTAATACAACACGCGGAACTCATTATCTTTGATCTTTGTTTAGTAGAGATGTTGTTAGGAATATGCTATTTATTGCATAAAGCCTGGCTTGTAGTACTGATGTATGTAAAAGTGTAAATGTGTAAGATAACACTCCAACACATTCACTTAAACAGTGTACATAAGCTGCCGGCTCGCCAGGTCTGTCACTGCCGCAGTGTTTACATGACTTTGAGGTCACATGGTTATATGTTTAAGACATTTACAAACCAATCTCTTTCAACCTAAACTTGTCGTATATCTATTGTATGAAACCAGTTAATTGCATGACTGAATTCTTCGTCAGAATCATATTCATTGTATGAATGTAGTTCTTTCTGTACTCCAGTTTCATACTATATTATTATTAATGTACTGTTTAAATCACCATGTGAATGTTCATATCACGTAAATAAACATATACATCATCTTGAAACTACCAGAAGTCAGTGTCTTGATATAACGTGTCTTTAATATGTTTTGTAATTTACAATTGTATCTTCTTTACGTTCAAGTTTCGCTGATCAAATAGTTGTCCTTGGTTGTATGCCTCCCCTTGAAAGCTCGGGTGTAGAGGACACTGTGTTCGGTATATGTGTACTAAAGAGATAGACATGGAATTGAGATAGACATGGAATTCAAATCCAGGACTTTACGTGTGGCTCCACTTGTACAGATATTATCTTGACATTTAGGATGCCGCTTTATGTGGCTCCACTTGTACAAACATTGTCTTGAAAGCTAGGACTTCACACGTGGATCTACTTGGACAAACATTGTCTTGATATCCAGGATGCCGCTTTATGTGGCTCCACTTGGACAAACATTGTCTTGATATCCAGGATGCCGCTTTATGTGGCTCCACTTGGACAAACATTGTCTTGATATCCAGGATGCCGCTTTATGTGGCTCCACTTGGACAAACATTGTCTTGATATCCAGGATGCCGCTTTATGTGGCTCCACTTGTACAAACATTGTCTTGAAATCTAGGACTTCACAGGTTGCTCCACTTGTACAAACATTGTCTTGAAAGCTAGGACTTCACACGTGGATCTACTAGGACAAACATTGTCTTGATATCCAGGATGCCGCTTTATGTGGCTCCACTTGGACAAACATTGTCTTAATATTTAGGACTCCAGGTGTTGCTCCACTTGTACAAATATTGCCTGGATGTCCCTGGCTGACCCAGTCAACCCCAGCTGTCAGAGGTTGATTATTGCCTACCGTTGCTGACAATATTGCAAGGCCAGCTGGAGAAAATCGAACGCATGCAAATTGAGGCAATACGGGTTATATTTGGCTATATAAGGTATAAGGGCACATCAATTTATTGTATGCATGAAAAATATACTTTATCTAGACCAACATGCAGCTGTTAAAATTGGTGGCGAGACATCAGATTGGTTTGACATCAAGCAAGGAGTCCGTCAGGGCTGCGTGCTGTCACCCTATTTGTTTAACATGTACGCCGAAAATATCTTATATAATGAGAAATGTCAGAGATGATATAATCAGGGAACAATATGATGGCCTAAATATCGGTGGTCATGACATACCAGAGATTCGATATGCTAATGATACAATATTGCTATCCACATCACAGAATGGTATAAACAAAAACCTAATAACCTCAACACACACACAAAATAGCGGAAATCACAACTTATATATTAACATAGCAAACAAACAAAAATGCATGCAGATAACACTACTATGAAGAAATAAATATATGTTAATGAGGAAAAATTGGAGGTGGTGGAAAATGTTGAATATCTTGGGTCATTGATTACCAACAACGGTGACACAATGAAAGAAATTAAACGACGACTGTCAATTGCTCTTCAAAGACTAAAACAACTGAATAAATTATGGAGTGGGACAGACAGAACTACAAAAATTAGATTTTTAAGAGCATGCATCTTTCCATTGCAACATACGCCTGTGAGACCTGGACACTTACTAAACAAGCTGAACAGTGCATAAATGCCTTTGAATATAAATGTTATAGACGAGTTCTAAGAATATCTTGGGTAAAGAAAAGAACAAATGCATCCATACTTCAAGAGCTGAATATTGAAGAGGGTTGGCTACTAAAGACGATAAAACAAAGAAAATTAAAATATTTTGGTCGCATGAAACGTCACGAAAGATTAGAGAGAACAATAATGGAGGGGTATATGCCTGGGAAGAGAGGAAGAGGAAGGCCAAAGAGAAGATGGGTGCAGGATGTGGCGGATGATCTCCAGATGGGTGTATCGGATGCAGGACATCTTGCTTATGATCGAGAAGTTTTCGGAAAGGCTGTTAAGGGAGCAAGGTTCTGCACAGGACATGCTACTGAATAAATGAATGAATGAATGAATGAATGAATGAATGAATGAATGCTCCAGGCAAAACTCTACCTTATGGTCGCACCGGACATAAATCTTTAAATGAGGTGTTTGATATCACAACAGGATGGGTCTGTCTGTGGTGTGATAGTATACACGGATGGGTCTGTCTGTATTGTGATAGTATACACGGATGGGTCTGTCTCTGGTGTGATAGTATACACGGATGGGTCTGTCTGTATTGTGATAGTATACACGGATGGGTCTGTATTGTGATAGTATACACGGATGGGTCTGTCTGTGGTGTGATAGTATACACGGATGGGTCTGTATTGTGATAGTATACACGGATGGGTCTGTCTGTATTGTGATAGTATACACGGATGGGTCTGTCTCTGGTGTGATAGTATACACGGATGGGTCTGTCTGTATTGTGATAGTATACACGGATGGGTATGTATTGTGATAGTATACACGGATGGGTCTGTCTGTGGTTGGTATGATAGTATACACGGATGGGTCTGTCTATATTGTGATAGTATACACGGATGGGTCTGTATTGTGATAGTATACACGGATGGGTCTGTCTGTATTGTGATAGTATACACGGATGGGTCTGGATTGTGATAGTATACACGGATGGGTCTGTCTGTGGTGTGATAGTATACACGGATGGGTCTGTCTGTATTGTGATAGTATACACGGATGGGTCTGTCTGTATTGTGATAGTATACACGGATGGGTCTGTATTGTGATAGTATACACGGATGGGTCTGTCTGTATTGTGATAGTATACACGGATGGGTCTGTCTGTATTGTGATAGTATACACGGATGGGTCTGTATTGTGATAGTATACACGGATGGGTCTGTCTGTATTGTGATAGTATACACGGATGGGTCTGTCTGTATTGTGATAGTATACACGGATGGGTCTGTCTGTATTGTCATAGTATACACGGATGGGTCTGTCTGTATTGTGATAGTATACACGGATGGGTCTGTCTGTATTGTGATAGTATACACGGATGGGTCTGTCTGTATTGTGATAGTATACACGGATGGGTCTGTATTGTGATAGTATACACGGATGGGTCTGTCTGTATTGTGATAGTATACACGGATGGGTCTGTATTGTGATAGTATACACGGATGGGTCTGTCTGTGGTGTGATAGTATACACGGATGGGTCTGTCTGTATTGTGATAGTATACACGGATGGGTCTGTCTGTATTGTGATAGTATACACGGATGGGTCTGTCTCTGGTGTGATAGTATACACGGATGGGTCTGTCTGTATTGTGATAGTATACACGGATGGGTCTGTGGTGTGATAGTATACACGGATGGGTCTGTATTGTGATAGTATACACGGATGGGTCTGTATTGTGATAGTATACACGGATGGGTCTGTGGTGTGATAGTATACACGGATGGGTCTGTATTGTGATAGTATACACGGATGGGTCTGTATTGTGATAGTATACACGGATGGGTCTGTCTGTATTGTGATAGTATACACGGATGGGTCTGTCTGTATTGTGATAGTATACACGGATGGGTCTGTATTGTGATAGTATACACGGATGGGTCTGTATTGTGATAGTATACACGGATGGGTCTGTCTGTATTGTGATAGTATACACGGATGGGTCTGTCTGTATTGTC
The DNA here is from genome assembly GCA_014155875.1 of Cepaea nemoralis. Taxonomy (NCBI): domain Eukaryota; kingdom Metazoa; phylum Mollusca; class Gastropoda; order Stylommatophora; family Helicidae; genus Cepaea; species Cepaea nemoralis. The sequence goes on from JACEFZ010008512.1 coordinate 88,310, forward strand.
ATAGTATACACGGATGGGTCTGTCTGTATTGTGATAGTATTCACGGATGGGTCTGTCTGTATTGTGATAGTATACACGGATGGGTCTGTCTGTATTGTGATAGTATACACGGATGGGTCTGTCTGTATTGTGATAGTATACACGGATGGGTCTGTCTGTATTGTGATAGTATACACGGATGGGTCTGTATTGTGATAGTATACACGGATGGGTCTGTCTGTGGTGTGATAGTATACACGGATGGGTCTGTCTGTATTGTGATAGTATACACGGATGGGTCTGTATTGTGATAGTATACACGGATGGGTCTGTCTGTATTGTGATAGTATACACGGATGGGTCTGTCTGTATTGTGATAGTATACATACTATCCGTGATAGTATACACGGATGGATCTGTATTGTGATAGTATACACGGATGGGTCTGTATTGTGATAGTATACACGGATGGGTCTGTATTGTGATAGTATACACGGATGGGTCTGTATTGTGATAGTATACACGGATGGGTCTGTATTGTGATAGTATACACGGATGGGTCTGTATTGTGATAGTATACACGGATGGGTCTGTCTGTATTGTGATAGTATACACGGATGGGTCTGTCTGTATTGTGATAGTATACACGGATGGGTCTGTATTGTGATAGTATACACGGATGGGTCTGTATTGTGATAGTATACACGGATGGGTCTGTCTGTATTGTGATAGTATACACGGATGGGTCTGTCTGTATTGTCATAGTATACACGGATGGGTCTGTCTGTATTGTGATAGTATACACGGATGGGTCTGTCTGTATTGTGATAGTATACACGGATGGGTCTGTCTGTGGTTGGTATGATAGTATACACGGATGGGTCTGTCTGTATTGTGATAGTATACACGGATGGGTCTGTCTGTATTGTGATAGTATACACGGATGGGTCTGTATTGTGATAGTATACACGGATGGGTCTGTCTGTATTGTGATAGTATACACGGATGGGTCTGTCTGTATTGTGATAGTATACACGGATGGGTCTGTATTGTGATAGTATACACGGATGGGTCTGTCTGTATTGTGATAGTATACACGGATGGGTCTGTCTGTATTGTGATAGTATACACGGATGGGTCTGTATTGTGATAGTATACACGGATGGGTCTGTCTGTATTGTGATAGTATACACGGATGGGTCTGTCTGTATTGTGATAGTATACACGGATGGGTCTGTCTGTATTGTCATAGTATACACGGATGGGTCTGTCTGTATTGTCATAGTATACACGGATGGGTCTGTATTGTGATAGTATGCAGGATTAGAACTGTGGTGTGATGTAAATAAAGTGGGTGAGCTTAGTTGCGAAGGTTTGGACTTGCTGTGAGACAATGCAGACTCTGGTGTTGGATCTCACAACTTCCAGCATGAGGATGGATGTGGAGACTGTAACGGCGATATCTCCATAGCTGGAGAGCAGTACAGATCGGCAGGTTGTGTTTGTGACAGACTGGCCAAGCACGCTGGATAACGTAAACACTGGTAGGTCCCATGAGCGAGATATGCTTTCGGATAGCGTGAGCGCTGTTGACATGTGTGAGGTGCTAACATGAGCGCACTGTATTGCCATAGAGCGAAATGGGTCACAACTGAGTCGGCAATAAGTTATTGCTGGATGGATTACGACTGGCGATTCTACTGCCACTGAGCTATTCTGTGTTGTCGATAGATGAGATGATGTTTCTCAGTTACCAACGAATTAGGGCATCTGTAACTGTTGACATAAGTCACTCTACTGTCTCCAGGTAGACAGGGCACATATAATATTCATGTTCTATTTTTATTCTTATTTGCCCTGGAGTAGATTGGCAGTGTTTGCCAGTGCTTGACGCTGGTATCTGTCGGGGAGTTATTCTCCCACTTTGTTTAGCTTTCGTCTGGCAAAGGGCACCCTGTTGTTCTTCAGGAGTGATTCTTAACTGACTGGTGGTAGTATCAACCTCTAAATTACCACAGATATATCACATAACAGACAACACTGCGTTATCAATAACTTCTTCATAACACGACAGCTGCATCTGTTTTCACACGGTGTATTCTGTCTTTCTTTTAAAACAAATGTCAGATCAATGTCACTAAAACAACAATACTTGCACTCGATCTCTATGTTGTATAACTGTCGCTCGAACAATCACTGATGTCGACATTCGTCCACTGTGCGCTGTGCGCCAACTCCATGGCAGTAGGGTTCCTGGTGGTGAGACTCTGTCCTATATCTTGTGCCTGACCTCAGCATGGACGAATGGATAAGGGCGCTCGTTCTGAAACATCCGGTGTGTTTATGCCGTGGTATCGGGTACAACCCCTACACCGCTCAATCGGACTAAAATGTTGACTAAATCGTCTTTGACATGGGGACGTAAATTACATGCATCTCTGAAGTTAGAGTGGGTTCACCTGATGGCGAGGGACACTGGTAATAAAGAAGACTAATCCACGCGCACAAATGAGTCCAGTGGTACTCGAATTATGAGCACATATATGGACTACGCTTGAGATCTAAGCGAACGAACGAACACACACACACATACGCGCGCGCGCGCACGCATACATACACACACACAGATTGAATATTGAACAGATAGTCTTTACGTCTGCAATGTCCGGGCTTGGCGAAAGTGGGACAAAATCTCATTCCACCCACCCCCTTTTCAAGTAATGCCCTATCATTTTATAAAAAGTACACACCCGTTACGGGGCACACAAGACGGGTAGAAGTAGGGCAGACTTCGGGTGATCTGAAAGCAGATCGATAATCAATCAGGTGTGTCGGCGCGTTGCAAGAGTGGTCTTACCTGAGAGAACTGGGTCTGATATCGTGCCACAGGTGTGTCTCTTGTTGGTGTGTATTTGGCGTGTCTGAGTTCTCAATACTGCAGGCCTCTGTGGCTGAGTTTGTTGTGTTCTTGGAACACGGTTAGTTTCTTTGTCAGTTTATTACATTATATTAGTCAATGTTCTACAGTCACCACATCAATGTTTTACAGTCACCACATCAATCTTCTACAGTCACCACATCAATGTTCTACAGTCACCACATCAATGTTCTACAGTCACCACATCAATGTTCTACAGTCACCACATCAATGTTCTACAGTCACCACATCAATGTTCTACAGTCATCACATCAATGTTCTACAGTCACCACATCAATGTTCTACAGTCACCACATCAATGTTCTACAGTCACCACATCAATGTTCTACAGTCAACATTTCAATATTCTATTATCACCGTAGAGGGTGATATTACAACTAATATGTTTAGTAGCGTTCACATACAAGCCAATGGTAACAGAACACAAAACATCGGTGACTTATCTTCACGGTTGTCTCAGATCTCTGCTGAGTGAAGAGCCCCCTCCTCCCCCCCCCACCACGAGGTGTATTGGGTATATGGTGCTGGTGTCATTGTTGTACAGATCAGTTTGGGTTCCGCGGATGGCGAGGCCAGTTTCACTCTGTACTTCTCACATCATTATCATGTGTCCCGTCGAATGTCGTATGCGTTCAGGTGTCTCTCAGATCTCTGACCTCGGTGTCTCTCGGATCTCTGCCCTCGCTGTCTCGCAGATCTCGGCCCTCGGTGTCTCTCGGATCTCTGTCCTCGGTGTCTCTCGGATCTCGGTCCTCGGTGTCTCGCGGATCCCGGCCCTCGATGGCCCCGGTCAGTTCTATTGATCTTATACCTCCTGACCACCCGCTGAGGTCACCCAGCATCGTGCTCACTGTCTGCCTCTGCCTCTGACACCGCTGATTTGTCCGTGCCACTATATCCCCAGATGCTTGTCTTCTCATTTCATCGCCTAAGAACATTGTGTCTCTCTGTCCTATAGACGAAGCCCTGGACACAGTGAAGGACTCGCTGCTTAGAGGTAAATCTTGTATGACTCAACAGAAGACACAATCAGAGAAGTATGCATGCTTGAGAACATTGACGGAGTAGAGTAGTAGATCAGAATGCCAGTAGAAAAGTTAGACCTGTGCAGGGTCATAATAAACTGTATGGGTAATGCAGGGATAGGCCGGCAGGCAGCGGTGTATGGAAGACGCAACAATTGATCCACGACAATTCGCGACCAGGCGATGTAATTATCGACATGCATGGCTCTGTGCTAAGAGATACAAGAAGTGCCTGGGGGATCGTGGCGACGTTTGGTCGACGATGTGTGGTGCAGGAGAGTCTGGCATATGATACCACAACATTTAGTCTGATAATGGAGATTGAGGAAGTCACGACGGCGTTCCTCTGGCTGAAGGACAAACATCACACGGATATCGTGATTATAACGGACTCACAGAGTATGATGAGATAGGTGAAGACAGGTATGCTTCGGGCAGAGTGGCAGGCTTCCATGCAACAACCAACGGTAGACAGCATCTGTTGGATCTTTTCCCCAGGACATGCTGGTGTGGTGGGAAACGAGCAGGCGGACAGATTGGCTGGGTCTGTACCACTCGGTGGGGTAATGGTGCATGATAAGTCAGACGTGGTCGGGGAACTTTAGAATCGTGTGTGTAGTGCAGAGGAACAGATAGATCACCACAGCCTGGAGAGAATGTTGCTGCAGGGAATGACCAGATGATCTGGTTCACACTCAGGACTCTGAGGACAGGCCAGACGGACACATAATCAGACTGATACTGGTATCATTAGGATTGGGGCTCCTCGCTGGCTGTTGAAGATGAGGAGGGAGCACGAATAGGAATGTCACTAGTGCTGTAATGTCGGTTCTTTACTCAACTCAACTCAGCTCAGATCAATTTTCTTTGCTGTGGTTGCACATTATGTTCTATTTCGATTTGACCCTCCCAGTGGTTAGTGAAAGATACCCGTAACATTCCTCTCAGAAACCACATCTCCACTAATTCCAAGCTGTTTGTAATGTATTTCGCTCACACCCCAAGACTGACTGCCAAATACTATATTGAATGACTAGCTGACCCTGCCCGGCTTCGCCCAGTCACTGGTGGGGAGCATCTCATTTAATTCATATAAGTAGTCATATAAGTTCTCGTTCCCGTTACCGACTGTCTGTCTGTCTGTCTGTCTGTCTGTCTGTCTGTCTGTCTGTCTGACCCGGCCCGGCATTGCCCAGCTCCTGGTGTGGAGCATCTCATTTAATTCATATAAGTAGTCATATAAGTTCCCGTTCCCGACTGTCTATCTGTCTGTCTATCTGTCTGTCTATCTGTATGCCTGACCCTGCCCGGCTTCGCCCAGTCCCTGGTGGGGAGCATCTCATTTAATTCATATAAGTAGTCATATAAGTTCCCGTTCCCGTTACCGACTGTCTGTCTGTCTGTCTTTCTGTCTGTCTGTCTGTCTGTCTGTCTGTCTGACCCGGCCCGGCATCGCCCAGCTCCTGGTGTGAAGCATCTCATTTAATTTATATAAGTAGTCATATAAGTTCCTGTTCCCGACTGTCTATCTGTCTGTCTGTCTGTCTATCTGTCTGCCTGACCCTGTCCGGCTTCGCCCAGTCCCTGGTGGGGAGCATCTCATTTAATTCATATAAGTAGTCATATAAGTTCTCATTAAATTCATACAACAAAAAAAGTAACTTAAAAGAATGTCCTTCCACACACCATCCATTATTTTTAATGAAAACTCTTTCTAATCACCTTCATGACTACAGTAACTTCTTAAGCAAAAAAAGATGAGTTACAATGTTATGCATTGTGCATTATTTTTATGAAAACTTTGAAAATGCCTTACAGATTGTATCATTATTTATTATAACTCATATGCCGGTATATAACTATGGACAAAGAGTTTATAAATCTTTGAAAACGATGCCACAATATGACGACTATAAGTTATACAGAAAAGTTATGCCCCTTGAAATAACTTTTACAGAGTTAGGTCCCCTGAGATATATGAAATTATAATGAAAAATGAAAAATGAAATAATACTGAGTAAGCAGGCGATTTCACACTAAAAAAATATCACAGTTGGCAGCTCTGGAATGAAAGGAAGACGTGTAGAAAATTTCATCTCAATCGGATGGGCCGTTCGCGAACAAATAAAGGACATACATACATACATACATACATACAGACAGACAGACAGACAGACAGACAGACAGACAGACAGACGGAGATCGCCTTTTATAAATAAGATTACGTCGGATACTTGTGCCTTATGTAATGCAGCGTTTCCTGGAACTATTCTGCCCTGAATCTTTCTAGTGCACCTTTCACCTGCTGGTACGATTCCCCTAGAAAATTTATGTGGCAATTTTATCGTTGAATGTAAGAAAGAGAGTTCTGAAATGTTATATAGAACTAGTTCTGTTGTATAGCTGTGAATCATGGACGATGAATGAATTAATTAGGAAGAGCTTTGAAACAACGGAGATGTGGTTCCCGTGGCGAATGTTACGAACACATCGGACTGCCAGAGTAACCAATAATGATTGCCACGAGGAGACTAATTAAACTGGAAGATTATGTACACTTATAAGACAGGTATAGAGTTCTTTGGTCAGCAGAAGCATTGGAAAACATCACGACCACTGGAAGGTCAGCAGAAATATTGGAAAACATCACGACGACTGGGAGGTCACTTTGAGAAGACGCTGAGGCAGACCAAGAGAGATGAAGCTGGATGGATTCAGACGGTGACATGGAGGAGTATCATCAGCGGAGTTGATCCTGAAGACCGTCACTGAAGAGATAAGAACGTCTGTGTTAGCTGGCGGGGCACATGATGATGATGGTTCTTGTTATGAACTCTACAAGGCATCCTCTGTCACACGTTATGGCTGTTCAAAGAAGGCTGTGCCCCTTCACAAAATCAGTGGCAAGAGTACCGATGTTTCCAGATGGAGAAGATGTCAATAACAAACTTACAATCAAGACGCGTAGAGTGGTGTCTAGGAAGAATGATATTCGCGGTTACATCGGCGGTACGTGATTTTGGGGCAAGTGCAGAAACTCACATATCTAGGCACATGGGTAGCATCAGATGGAAGATACATCACTGAGCAGAATAGGACAAGCAAAAACTGCATTCTGTCAAATGAAGAACATTTTGTGCAATAATTCCTTGTCCTTGAACGTCAGAAACACAGTTCGTGCATGTTACATAGAACCAATTTTAACATGTGGCTGCCAATCCTGGACATTTAGTAGACAGACGAAAAACAACAATAGAAGCCTTGGAAATGTGCTTTTATAGAAGAATGCTGAAAATTAATTGGACAGCCAAAATGAGCAATCAAAACGTTTTAAAACAATTTATCACAAACATCTGAAAGAAGAATTCATCATAATTTGACCACGCTATGAGAAGACAAAAACTGGAATATGTGACAACTGGAAAGATTTGCGGAAAGAGAGATACAGGAAGACAGTGTGAGAAACTTCTTGACATTCTTGTGTCATGGCACGGAAGGGAATCAACACACGACTTGAGCCATGCCGTCGGAGAAAGCAATTTGTGGAGCGGCAAGATCGCCCACGCCAGTTGGCAAAGCACTGGATGATGATGATGATGATGATCGGCGCAGTCCAGATACGAACCTACAACCGTCAGAGAGAGAAGCTAATGGCTAGACCACTCGGCCAGGAAGACACCCGTGAAATTAAGAGGATGGTGATGTGTCGTAGTGCCATGTCCGGTCTCTGAAACTCCATGGTTGTATTTTCTGCTGTGTTCTTTCAGAGAAACAATGACCTTTGGCGAAAACAGATCACGAACATCTGAGAGAGTCCACAGGAGACTCTATGTTGCTTGCTTCGTTATTCTGACAGTAAACATCTTATACATTCTTGTACACGCCATGTTTCGTAGTAGTCCCACGCTCAGATCTAGACAGGGTGAGTAGAGCGTGACCTACACTGTCTGTCTGTCTGTCTGTCTGTCTGTCGGTCGGTCGGTCGGTCGGTCTGTCTGTCTGTCTGTCTGTCTGTTTGCCTGCCTGCCTGCCTGCCTGCCTGCCTGTTTGTCATCATGTATGTGTCTAGTTGTGAGGATGTGTATGTGAATGTGTATGTGGGGATGTGTGTATGTGTGTGGGGGATGTATGTGTGGAGGGATGTATGTATGGAGGCATTGTGTGTGGAAGATGTGTGTGGGAAGGTGAAGGGATGTGTGGTTGGTGAGGGATGTTTGTGTGGGTGTGGGATGTGTGTGTGGGTGTGGGATGGTTAAAAGTCTGTAGTGTTGGTGGGTGGGGAATGTGTTTTGGGTGAGTGGGTGAGAGGTGTGTGGGTGTGGGGGATGTGTGTGTGTGAGGTGGGATATGTCTGTATGGGTGGGGTGTGTGTGAGTGGGTGGAGGATGTATGTGTGGGTGGTGAGGGTGTTTGTAGGTGGGGAATGTGTGGGTGGGTGGGAGATTGTGGGGAGATGTATTTGTGGGTGATGGATGTGTGTGTGGGTGGGTGAGGAAGTGTTATTGGGTGTGTGATGTGCGGGTGGGTCAGGGATGTGTGAGGGTGGGGGATGTGTGTTTGGCTGGGTGTCTGGGTTGGGTGAGTGTGGGTAGGTAGGTTGGGGAGGTATGTGTTGATGGGTGGGTGCGGGATGTGTGTGTGTGAGTGGTTGAGGGGTGAGTACGTGGGTGAGGGGATGTGTGGGGGATGTGTGCATGGGTGGGGGAAGTGTATGTGTGTGTGGGGTGTGTATGTGTGGGTTGGTGGGGGGATATGTGTGTGTGGGTGGGGTGATATGTGATTGAGGGATGAGTGGATGGGGAATGGGTGATTGAAAGTGTGTAGGTGGATTGGTGGAGGATGTGTAGAGGATGTGTGGGTGGGTGAGTGTGTGTGTGGGTTGGGGGAATGGGTGTAGCGTGTTTGTGGGTGGGAAGATTGTGTGGGGGGATGTGTGTGGGTTGGGATATATGTAGGGGTGGGTGCGGGATGTGTGTGGGTTGGGGAAGTGTGGGTGGGGTGTGTGCGGGTGGGTGCATGATGTGTGGGTTGGCAGGGGATGTATGTTTAGGTGGGGGAATGTGTTGTTGAAGATGTGTGTTTGGCTGAATGGTTGGGGGTGTGTGGGTGGGTGGAGGATGTTTGGTTGGGTGAGTGTGTGTGTGTGTGTGGGGTGGGGGATGTGTGTGTGTGGTAGGGGAGATGTGTGTATGTGGGGAATGTGTGGGTGGGGATGGGTTGGTGGGGGCATATATGTATGCCTGGGTGTGTGTGTGTGTGTGTGTGTGTGTGGTTGGGGATGTGTGTGTCGTGGATTTGTGTGTGTGTGGTGGGTGGGGGTATGTGTGGGTAAGTGGGGGATATGTCTCATAGCATAGTAATATGCTTTGTTTATGTTTACAACATTCATTTGACAATGTGTTTTTCCCTATGTAAATGCATCATGCACTATGGATGAACGAAAGATGAGTGACTGGAAGGGCCGAATGTAAGACGGGCCTATGTGCCCAATTTGTTACCCTTCTAACGTAAAGATCAATATATCTATCTATCTGTCTATCTATCTATCTATCTATCTATCTATCTATCTATCTATCTATCTATCTATCTATCTATCTATCTGTCTGTCTGTCTGTCTGTATGTATGTATGTCTGTCTGTCTGTCTATCTATCTCTATCTATCTATCTCTATCTATCTATCTATCTATCTATCTATTTATCTATCAATCTATCTATCTATCTACCTATCTATCTATCTATCTATCTATCTATCTATCTAGCTGTCTGTCTGTCTGTCTATCTATCTATCTATCTATCTATCTATCTATTTATCTATCTGTCTATCTGTGCCCAATTCTTAACCCTTTGAAAATAAAGTTTGTTCGTTCGTTCGTTCGTTCGTTAGTTTTTTCTGTCTGTCTGTCTGTCTGTCTGTTTGTCTGTCTGTCTGTCTGTCTACATTAACGTCTTTAGTTACTGCCACTCCACAAACGCCTACTTTTTAATAAGGCTAAACTAATTCACAAAATCCTATTTCAAAATGCTCCAAACTACCTTTGGCCATTGTTTAAATATAACGCAAGACATAGCGAACGACTAAATATACTCCATGTCCCTAAAACTAGGATAGACTTATATAAAACAAGCTTAGCATACTCTGCCACTCAGTTGTGGAACAATCTTCTACAAGAAATCAAAGACACCACCAAAACTTATGCATACAGTGGCAACCCGTTTGAACACTACCTCATACAGACTACATGCCCTCCCCCCTCCTAAAAATAATAATGGTAAATTATCTCAAACGGCAACTAGTTAATAAACATTCCCTTATGTATGGCACGTTACACCGTCCTTAGGTATTTATCATGCCCATGGTAAACATTGCCTCAGTGAGTCATGTAGTACTGATTATTTCTCATGCGTATTAATGCTTATTGTTATTTTGTTGTATAAGATTAGCTTCCTATGTGATGTTGAATCAAATAATGTATGAGAGGAATTAGAGAAGAAGGGCAGAATGTCAGACGGGTTTGCGTGCCTAATTCTTAACCCTTTGAAAATAACGATTGTTCTATCTATCTATCCATCCATCCATCCGTCCGTCCGTCCGTCCGTCCTTCTGTCTGTCTGTCTGTCTGTCTGTCTGTCTGTCTGTCTGTCTGTCTGTCATAATGTCCCGCCATCATCCATGTCTGTGTACTATACCTAAGCAGGCTGTACTTGTCCGAGGCTACGCCTGGAGTTTACAGTGGGAGGAATCCCCAGCCCGGGAGCCGATGAGCAGACAGACCCACAAGACTGGGGTAAGAGAATTCTGGAGACTGGCGGTCAGGACCTGGGACTGGCAGGTTCTCCTGTGAATGAGGGTCAGCTGTACGGCGACCATGTCGAGGTTGGGGGAGATATTCTCCAGCCTGTCAAAGAACCTGGACCGAGTTTAAAAGTCTGTCCTGAATTTCCTACAAATATGAGTAAGACGTGTTCAAATGTTTATAAGTGCTTGTTTGTCTGTTTAGATAGATAACTGTATTTTGTCTGTCTGTTTGAATAGATGAGTGTTTATTGTCTGTCTGTTTAGATAGATGACTGTATATTGTCTGTCTGTTTGAATAGATGAGTGTTTATTGTCTGTCTGTTTAGATAGGTGACTGTATATTGTCTGTCTGTTTGAATAGATGACTGTATATTGTCTGCCTGTTTGAATAGATGAGTGTATATTGTCTGTCTGTTTATATAGATGACTGTATATTGTCTGCCTGTTTGAATAGATGAGTGTATATTGTCTGTCTGTTTAGATAGATGACTGTATATTGTCTGTCTGTTTAGATAGATGACTATATATTGTCTGTCTGTTTATATAGATGACTGTATATTGTCTGTCTGTTTAGATAGATGACTGTATATTGTCTGTCTGTTTATATAGATGACTGTATATTATCTGTCTGTTTAGATAGGTGACTGTATATTGTCTGTCTGTTTATATAGATGACTGTATATTGTCTGTCTGTTTAGATAGATGACTGTATATTATCTGTCTGTTTATATAGATGACTGTATATTGTCTGTCTGTTTATATAGATGACTGTATATTGTCTGTCTGTTTATATAGATGACTGTATATTGTCTGTCTGTTTATATAGATGACTGTATATTGTCTGCCTGTTTGAATAGATGACTGTATATTGTCTGTCTGTTTAGATAGATGACTGTATATTGTCTGTCTGTTTATATAGATGACTGTATATTATCTGTCTGTTTAGATAGATGACGGTCTATTGTCTGTCTGTTTAGATAGATGACTGTATATTGTCTGTCTGTTTAGATAGATGACTGTATATTGTCTGTCTGTTTAGATAGATGACTATATATTGTCTGTCTGTTTATATAGATGACTGTATATTGTCTTTCTGTTTATATAGATGACTGTATATTGTCTGTATGAAGAGCAAGCAGCTGTTCGTTAGACGTTCATTCCTATGCGTGTATGTCTTTAGCTAAGATGTCTGATTGTTGTATGTTTGTCAACAAACAGCAGTTCATGTACATGTCCTTATGTGTGTGTTTATGTACGTAAGAAGCTTCTAGAAGGGTACGGGGCTCTTCTCATGCCGTAAGACGTACTGGATATATGGTGCTGGCCTCATATTTTAGACCAATCGGCACCGGACCGGGGATGTGGTTAGTACCAGAGTTTTACTTCCCAGAACATTTGGTGGGCACAGCGTATTCCGGTCACGAACTCAGGAGCTTCAAAACGCCAGGCTGACGATTCGGACACTTCGCAACCCCCTCCCACCTCGGATAAGGGCAATAACAGATTTTCAAGCGTATACTGCGGGTGTGAAACATTCCGGGACTGATAAAGTGAAAATGTAGGCCGTAAATCGTCACTTCTCTGGCTAATTGTCAAAAGTCAAAATTCTTCAACATAAGCAAACAGTGATACTCGTATCATATGAGATTCTGATCTGTGCGGTTGAACACAGACTGACGTATGGTTTTGTGCACTGAGCTCCTAGTGTGAAGACAAGTAGGAGATCGACAAATTAATGAACCGCTTCAAAGACAATTTCTGTAAGTGACAAGTTAATCCAATCAATCAATTAATTAATATCTTAATCAACTAATGGATCAATTGCTCATGCATATAATTTTTTTTTTTTTAAATAGAGATAAATTAGTTAATCAAGAAACTAATAAATCATACAACTTGGCCCATAATTTATGTCTGACACCAGTTCTAGAATGTTCTCTGTTCATCTTCCACCTCCTTCTCTACACCTCCTCGCATCCCCCCTCTTGTAAGGACTCTATTCCTTTCTCCCAATTGTTACGTCTCCGACGGCTTTGTCAGGATAATAACGACTTCCGTCAAAAAGCCCACGAAATGTTGGATTTCTTCCGCCTTCGTGGCTACCCTGATAGAGTTTTGTCTACAGCCCTTTACCGCTGTCAGTCTATCAGGCGTACCGAGGCTCTTCCCTCCAGGACTAAATCACAAAACAACAGGCCGATCCTTTTATTAACCTACCATCTCCACAATATTGCTGCCAAGAATATCCTCCTTAGGCATCTATCTATTCTCCAGGCAGACCCGATCACTCGCAATGTCTTTTCAGAGGCCCCTCTGGTGGCTTGCAGGCGGGATCGTAACCTCAGGGATGTGCTGGTCCGTAGTAGTCTACCCCACCCTCATACGTCTCTTCTTGGTACGATGGCTTGTCCTCGATCACGTTGTAATACCTGCCCATATGTACTTCAAACCCAGAGTCTGGCATTCCCCAAGACCACTTTCCACATTCATGAGGGTTTCTCATGCACGAGTCGCAACGTTATCTATGCGATCGTTTGCACTCGTTGCGACATGAGGTATATCGGTTAGATAGACTTACGTCTTGCTGACAGATTTAGGCAACACCCATCTGATATCAGCACTGGTGCCCAGAAACCGGTGCCCATGCACTTCAACAGTTCTGACCACCGTGGCGTGGCGGACATACAGGTCACGGCGCTCAAATCCTGCACATCTCACGAACGTGATCGCAAGACGTTGGAAAACCGCCTCATCTTCCAGTTGAGGACGCATCTCACGAACGTGATCGCAAGACGTTGGAAAACCGCCTCATCTTCCAGTTGGGGACACTCTCCCCTCACGGCCTTAATGTCCAACATAGTTTCATCTAACTTCCAACTCCCCCCCCCTCCCTCTCTCTCTCTCTCTCTCTCTCTCTCTCTCTCTCTCTCTCTCTCTCTCTCTCTCTCTCTCTCTCTCTCTCTCTCTAGAAGGGCAAAATGTTAGACGGGCCTGCGTGCCCAATTCTTAACCCTTTGAAAATAAAGTTTGTTCGTTCCTTCGTTCGTTCGTTCTCTCTTTCGCGGCTGTATAGCCCACTAGAATAACGTGATAGCGTATCTTTTACAGAGCGTTGCCATCATCCCTAGCATTACTTCTGCAGTTAGTGACTTTTTGGCAAGTTTGCGTTCGGTTATTGTCACTGCTTTCTGAGCGACCGTTACTCATGCTATCCTATGCTAACCAACACAGGGCGTACTGCACTCCAAACGCCCGCCAACTGGGTATGCGGAATGGCTAACTAAAACATTCGCCACAGAGCCGGCTTTAGTTCACTGCTATATCGCCCTTCACCGTTCGCCCACATGGGTGTTCTTCCCCCACCCACCCACCGGACAACTTAGCCAGTCCCTATTACCCATCGACTCGTTTCAATCCTCACATCCGGCCGTCTCCACACTCATCAAACGGCTAGTGCTTTAGACACATACCAAGACAGGATTCAGCTAAGTAACCTCTGTGTTTTCTATGTAGTGATTATTTTATTAGTTTGGTGTCTGTATTGTTTTGCTCTGTGCTTTGGCCGCAACGTTCATTTTGTTTCTTGTAATCGTGTTCTAGTAAAGCTCACAATCTACTTATCGTATTTTGGCAATTCATTCATCTTCCACCAGGGGGAGAACTGGTCTGTCAGTGTGACCCCGTGACCCCAGAGGTCATCCAGTCGTTATGGCCTAACCTGGAACCTGGCGGCCGGCTGCGACCTTTGACCTGCAAACCCAGAGAGAGGCTGGCCATTATTATACCTTACAAGTAGGTACATCTCATCTGCTGACAACTGAGTCTCACTTTCAACATTTGTTCTTTCTTTCGTCATCCTCTTCTACACTAAATTGTGTGGTGCAAAGTTGCTGATGTTCGAAAATTGTCGGACAACCATAACTTTATATTTCATCATCATCATCATCAACAACACCCGGTGCCTTGCCGGCTGGCGTGGGCGATCATGCTTCTCCACAAACTGCGATCTCCGACGTCATGGATCAGTTCGTGTGTTAACTCCATCCTGTGCCATTACACAAGGTTGTCAAGAATCTTCTCCCGCTTTCTTCTTCTGTCACTTTTTCCACAAATCTTTCCGGTTGTCACAAAATGTTCCAGTTTTTGTTTCTCATAATGTGGCTGAAACATGATGATTGCCTCTTTCCGATGTTTGTGATAAGTTGTCCTTGCGACTTAGCTTCCCTCAAAATGTCCAGATTACTCATGTTGGCTGTCCAATTAATTGTCAGCATTCTTCTATAAAACTACATCTCCGAGGCTTCCGTGGATTCGTTCAGCATGTTTACTAATTGTCCAGGATTTGCAGCCGTAAGTTAAAACTGGTTCAATGTAACATGCAAGAGCTCTTTTTTCTAACTTTCAAGGACACTGACTTAATGCATAAAATATTCTTCATTTGATAGAATGCAGTTTTTGCTTGCCCTATTCTGTTCTTTATCTCAGTGGTTCATCTTCCATATAATGTTATCCATGTGCCTAGATATGTGAATTTCTGCACTTGCCCCAAAATAATGTCAATTACTTTAACTGCACATTTAGGCACAATATATTTCGTTGATATCACCATGACTTCTGTCTTTCTATGTTTCAACTAAGGTCCATTTTTTTTCAATTTCTACAACCACTGTATCTATAATTTCCTGTAGATCTTTCTGACTTGTTGCTATCAAGACAGTGTCATCAGCATAACGTAGGTTATTTATAATATGTCCACCATCCAGGATCCCTGGAATATTTTCTGTACATCACATTATATGTTCACTATGACTTCCGGTCGCGAACATGGAGGATAGGCATTGAAACTGTTAAGGCCTCTGGAGTGTTTATGCTCGTGGCTACCGTTTGCATTCCCACTTTCCTCATGTTGGACTGTCAGAATCTAGAATGTCTCTAACCGAGATGCAGTAACATCGTTACGCCCGCCAGGCGAATAGTCGCCAACCGAGATGCAGTGACATCGTTACGCCCGCCAGGCGAGTACCAGTTACCTGCCCGCAGATTGCTGGCTGACGTGATCGGCAGCGGTCAGGCAAGGACAAAGCAAGACGCACGCAGTCCTCGTGACGCCAATCCACAGGGCAAGCGCTGTGCGGAGAAACCGCCAGACTGCTTGGGAACTCGGACATGACAAGACGTGTGGGTTGAGAAAGGCTTGTGTAGTTCTGTGCCCGAAAGTCGAGTGCTTGTATATCTTGTGAGATAGACTGTGAAGCTGAGGGTTTTGTCTGTAAGTGTATTGATGTATTGTATATGTATAGTAATGATCATCACATGCCAAACTATATCGTATTGCATGTAAAGTGTAAATAAATCCATTGAACTTAGTGTCATTGTGTGTCAAGTCCAATCATTTTGTACTTGTACTTGTCTCACATATGTTAGGTCCAACGAGCCAGGTTTAAGACCCTGACAGGACAGGAAGTGTATGGTTCCGTCGCCCTGCTACTGAGTTGAGTGCGTGGCGCGACACTGTGGGCTGTGAATTTCGTGTGACATGTTTTTATATCTGCCCTAGGTTGTTTGGAGCGTAAACTTGCATGTTCAGAGCAATGGCGGCTGGCTGTGTAGCAGAATTGATCGGTTTTTGCCTTATGCAGAAATGTGTGGCTGCTGGTCTTCTAGTGGCTACCGCTTCCATCGACAATGAACTGTAATTTTCGTGGAGGACTTTTGTGTTTACATTCTGGCGGCGGCATTATACACAGTGTGCCTGTGCGGGCTGTTGGTTGTCAAGACTCCTGTCTTTTCCACTTTTCACATGGGGCAGTGTGGAGCATTTTATGTGATATTCACTGGCACAGGAACGGAGCATACTGGGTACCACCCGTTACTGTGAAGTTGGAACCACGACTAACTATCTATATGTTCACTTTACAATTAGAACAAATCAGGGGACATTACCAAACCTTATATTTCAAGCACATAAATTATGTCCCGCGTTCTGTTGCATCGAGGTGAAGGTAACACAGACAGGAAAGGGCTCTGTTACATTGGGGTGAAAGTAAACATTGGTATGAAAGTAAACATTGGGGTGAAAGTAAACATTAAGGTGAAAGTAAACATTGGGATGAAAGTAAACATTGAGGTGAAAGTAAACATTGGGGTGAAAATAAACATTGAGGTGAAAGTAAACATTGAGGTGAAAGTAAACATTGGGGTGAAGGTAAACATTGGGGTCAAAGTAAACATTGGGGTGAAAGTAAACATTGGGGTGAAAGTAAACATTGAGCCGGCTCCATGGCTAAAGGCTTGCGACCACGGTTCGTGAGCCGGGTTCCAGGCGTTCAAAGCTCATCTGCGACCGATTTGTGCAGCAGGCCGTTTCGCGTTGGTTTATAACGTGCTGGCATGGGAGCCGGTCGTTCAGAAAGCAATGGCAAACTACTGAACGTAACACTTGCCTAGTACATCAACAACAGCTGAAAAATGCTGGTGTTGACTGCAACGTCCCGTAAGGGATACGCAACTTTTAAACAAAAAATACATTTTGGTCAGGGTAATCATCGGGGTGAAAGTAAACACTGGGGTGAAAGTAAACATTGAAGTGAGGGTAAACATTGAGGTTACGATGAAGACTGAGGTGAAGGAAAACATTGGGGTGAAGGTAAACATTGAGGTGAATTAAACATCTAGGTGAAAGTAAACATTGAGGTGAAAGTAAATATTGAGGTTAAGGTAAGCATTGAGGTGAAGGTAAGCATTGAGGTGAAAGTAAATATTGAGGTTAAGGTAAGCATTGAGGTGAAGGTAAGCATTGAGGTGAAGGTAAGCATTGAGGTGAAGGTAAGCATTGAGGTGAAGGTAAGCATTGAGGTGAAGGTAAGCATTGAGGTGACGGTAAGCATTGAGGTGAAAGTAAATATTGAGGTTAAGGTAGGCATTGAGGTGAAGGTAAGCATTGAGGTGAAAGTAAATATTGAGGTGAAGGTAAGCATTGAGGTGAAGGTAAGCATTGAGGTGAAAGTAAATATTGAGGTTAAGGTAAGCATTGAGGTGAAGGTAAGCATTGAGATGGAAGTACACATTGAGGGAATTTAAACATTGAGGTGAAGGTAAAACAAATAGGAACTGACCCTGTTAGGTTGAGGTGAAGGTTAACATGAGGTGAAGGTCACACAAACAGGACATGACCCTGTTACACGCGTTAAGGTACATTGGGTACACAGTGCTGGACGTGTATTTGTGTAGTCCAGACATATCTCGGTGGCTCGGTGTGACTCTGTGGCTCGATGTCACTTGGTGGCTTCGTGTCACTCAGTGGCTTCGTGTCACTCGGTGGCTCGGTATCACTCGGTGTCACTCGGTGGCTCTGTATCAACTCTGTCAAGCCAGCAGCCCTTACTTTCCAAGACATTCAAGGTACCCATGTTCAGCTGAATCCTTCTGTAGCCAGGGTACATTGTTAAAAACCCTGAATCCTCCAAAACGACCATTAGGGCGACAGCCGAGAGTCTAATCACTACACCAGCGCGGTTCCCATGCTTCAGGTGTCCTCAGTCATCACGTCCTCTGCAGAACGTGGCTCCCATCACAGCCTTCTAGTAGGGCATTCGGTCATTGTCCAGCTTCTTTCCATCATATATGTTCAGACCTAAACTACCCCGACACCCAGGCTAGAAGAGACAGGTGTAAAGTACCATCACTTCCAGGCTAGAGGAGACAGAACTAAAGTACCCCAACACTCAGACTGGAAGAGACAGGCCTAAATTACCCCGACATCCAGGCTAGAATAGACAGTCATAAAGTACACCAACATCCAGGCTAGAAAAGGCAGACATAAAGTACCCAGACAACCAGGCTAGAAGAGTTTGAACTAAAGTACTCCGACACCCAGGCTAAAGTAGACAGATGTAAAGTACCTCGACAGCCAGGCTAGATTAGAACAAGCTCTAGAAAAGGGTACCGTTAAGTCCAGAAGTTCATGACTATATTGTTGCGTTGGTGTACAAGAACAAGGGCGATCGGAGCGACTGCAACAACTATAGGGGTATCTCACTTCTGTGTATTGTTGGAAAAGTATTTGCCAGAATTGTTCTGCGCAGACTTCAAGTCCTAGGAGATCAAGTCTACCCCGAATCACAGTGTGGCTTTCGACAGAACCGGTCTACCACTGATATGATATTCTCATTGCGACAAATGCAAGAAAAATGCCGTGAACAGAATCAACCACTGTTTATTGCCTTCATCGACCTCACAAAGGCATTTGATTTGGTCAGTCGTGAGGGTCTGTTCAAGGCACTAAAGAAGATTGGCTGCCCACCAACTCTTCTGTCCATTGTGGAATCGTTCCACACAGGCATGAAGGGTATAATCAAGTTTGATGGTGCAACTTCTGAAGAATTTGAAATCAAGAGTGGAGTTAAGCAAGGTTGTGTACTAGCTCCCACCCTCTTTGGAATATACTTTTCACTTCTACTGAAATATGCATTTCGTGATCAGGATGGTGGTATATACATTCACTCACGCTCAGATGGCGGCCTCTACAATGCTCAGAGATTGAAGGCTAAGACCAAAATTAGGAGGGTACTGATCAGAGAGTTGCTTTTTGCAGATGATGCTGCAGTTACGACCCACTCTGAGGAAGAATTGCAATGTCTACTATCTGCATTCTCCAATGCTTGTTCTGAATTTGGTTTAACAATTAGCAAAAAGAAGACACAGATTATGTCACAAGGTGCACATGGGGTACCATCAATCTTTATTGACGACGCTGAACTAGAGATAGTAGACCATTTTACATATCTAGGATCAGTGGTAAATAGCAAATTATCCCTAGATCAGGAAATCAACATCCGGATTGGTAAGGCAGCAACAACAATGAACAGGTTAAGAAAAAGAGTCTGGGAGAACAGGAAGCTTACTGCCAAAACAAAAGTCCTTGTCTATCAAGCCTGTGTCCTTAGTACTCTTCTCTATGGCAGTGAAACCTGGACAACTTACTCACACCAAGAGAACAATTTAAACAGCTTTCATATGCGGTGTTTGCGAAGAATTCTTGGTATTAAGTGGCAAGACAAAATCACAAATACTGAAGTATTGGAAAGATCAGGTTGTGTGACAGTTTATTCCATGCTCAGTCTTCGTAGACTTAGATGGATAGGACATCTTAGGAGGATGGATGATGGTAGAATACCAAAGGATATCTTTTTTGGTGAATTACAGATGGGTAAGAGATCTCAGGGTCGGCCTCTACTACGATACAAAGATGTGTGTAAGCGGGACATGATTGATACAGGCATTGATAATGCACATTGGGAGCAAGTCGCAGCTGAACGTGTTGCATGGAGGGCAAATATCAGAAATGGAATAAAGTCAAAGGAGAAAATTATTGCAGAAAAGTCACACACCAAGCGTTTGAGACGTAAGATGGTGCATGATGGTGGAAATGACCACGTGTTCAGATGCACCCACTGTGAACGGACATTTACAGCGCAAATTGGCCTTATCAGTCACACTCGCTACCGCCATAGTTAAAAGTTATTATGCCTTTTTAAAGCACAAACTATCGTCTGTCAAGACGGCAAGGTGCCAATGGATGGTTGTCTGATGTTGTTGCCAAAGTTATCTGATGTTCTTACCATAGTTATCTGATGTTGTTGCTATAGTTATCTGATGTTCTTACCATAGTTATCTGATGCTGTTGTCATGGTTATCTCGGTTCTCTACCACCAGAGACCGGCTGCTCCACCTGCACACACTCATCAACAACCTGCTGCCCATCCTGGCCGCTCAGAACGTGGACGCGACATTTTTCGTCATAGAACAGGTAAGAGTACATCTGTCACACATTCTCTTCACGGGTACACACGTGTTTGCTTCAGACATTTGGTGTCTACTTTTTATTGTTGTCTACTTGTGATGTCTCCTTTTGTTATCGGCTTCAGTTGTCTACGTTTGTTGTCTACTTCAGTTGTTTACTTTTGATGCTTACTTCTCTTGCCTAATTATGTTGTCTATTTGTGATTTCAGCTACAGATGTATACTTTTATTGTTTTCTTTTGGTATCTACTTCTGATGTCCAATTCCATTGACTATGTATGTTGTCTATTTGTCTTGACTTATATTGTATACTTTATGTAATGAATCATTCATTGACTGTCTGTCCTAATGTCTGTAGTATTGTCTGTCATATGCTCAGCCTCAAAACCTGACAGAATTGTGTCACCTTTCATGTCTAGTAATATGGCACATGATGGATGGATGGATGGATGGATGATGATGGGGGTATTTTTGCGCTCGCTCGCTTTGAACTCAACCATAGTCCATACACACTACTTCTAGTAGTGCTGGACTGAAGTTTTCGTGTGGGTTAGCTTTCCCTATTAACAGTTTCCCTCGCCATCAGGCGAAACCACTCAGACTTCAGATGTACTTGTAATTTTACTGTCCCGTTTAGAGTTTGAACCCCTTATCTTGGCATCATTACACCGGATGTGTAAAAACGCACGCTCTTATCAATTCGGCCATGCTGACCTACGATGAAGATCTTGATGTGGTGAATGAGTCACAGTAGTGATTGCTTATATGTTTGTTATTTGAACAGCTGGCCCCGTCCATGTTTAACCGAGCCACTCTACACAATGTCGGCTTCCTGGAGTCTCAGCGAGTGGACACATTCGACTGCTACATCTTCCACGACGTTGATCTGGTTCCCATGGATGACAGAATCCTCTACAGGTGTGGCGACAACCCGCGGCATTTCCCCGTCTCCATCAAGCGATATGGACGAAGAGCAGCCAAGTAAGCACACATGTTAGCACTGATAGCAATAAGACGGGGTCTTCGTGGTCTCGGGCTCCGAAGGTTGTGGGTTCCATTCTGGGCCACGTCATTTGATATATAAGTGCAATGTTCTCTGCGACTCCTTGGGATCTTTGCTGGAGTTATGGAGTTTGTGCTTTGTGTGAAACTGTCGGCCGGACGCCTTGCATGAAGAGGCCGAGCCATACAGGATAAAACCCAGCGCAATGAAGTCGATCCTCTGGTTTCTTAAACCTTATGGTAGCAATGACCGCAGCAGGATCACATCAGTTTTTCCCCCACCACTCTCTGTTGTGTCTCCACATTGGTGAGTAGACAGGCTGGTGTGTCCCAATTACCTCAGAAGGATCACATCAGTTTTTCCCCACCACTCTCTGTTGTGTCTCCACCTGGATGGGTAGACAGGCGTGTGTGTCCCAATGACCTCAGCAGGATCACATAAGTTTCTCTTCATAACTCTCTGTTGTGTCTCCACCTGGAGGGTAGACAGTTGTTCCAATGACCACAGCAGGATCACATCAGTTTCTCCCCACCACTTTCCGTTGTGTCTCCACCTGGAGGGGTAGACGCGCTGGTGTGTTCCAACGGCCCCAAGAGGTATTGTTTTCAGATGTCACCTACATGCTCATATGTCTGTCTATCCTATCTCAACTATCTGCTTACATGGCTGTCTTCCAGTCACATGTCTGTCTAAGAGTAACATGTCCGTCTACCATTCACATATTTGTCTACCAGTAGCATTTATGTCTACCAGCCACATGTCTGTCAACCAGTCTGTCTACCAGTCACATGTCTGTCTACCAGTGAATATTACTGTCTACCAGTCAACATGTCTGTCTACCAGTCTGTCTACCAGTCAACATGTCTGTCTACCAGTCTGTCTACCAATCAACATGTCTGTCTACCAATCAACTTGTCTGTCTACCAGTCTGTCTACCAATCAACTTGTCTGTCTACCAGTCAACATGTCTGTCTACCAGTCACATGTCTGTCTACCTGTCAACATGTCTGTCTATTAGTCTATCTTCCAGTTACATGCCTGTCAACCAGTGTGTCTACAATCAACATGTATGTCTACCAATCAACATGTCTGTCTACCAGTCACATGTCTGTCTACCAGTCAACATGTCTGTCTAACAGTCTGTCTACCAGTCAACATGTCTGTCTACCAGTCTGTGTACCAATCAACATGTCTGTCTACTAATCAACTTGTCTGTATACCAGTCTGTCTACCAATCAAATTGTCTGTCTACCAGTCAACATGTCTGTCTACCAGTCACATGTCTGTCTACCTGTCAACATGTCTGTCTATTAGTCTATCTTCCAGTTACATGCCTGTCAACCAGTGTGTCTACAATCAACATGTATGTCTACCAATCAACATGTCTGTCTACCAGTCACATGTCTGTCTACCAATCAACATGTCTGTCTACCAGTCACATGTCTGTCTACCAGTCAACATGTCTGTCTACCAGTCAACATGTCTGTCTAACAGTCTGTCTACCAGTCAACATGTCTGTCTAACAGTCTGTCTACCAATCAACATGTCTGTCTACCAGTCACATGTATGTCTACCAGTCAACATGTCTGTCTACCAGTCAACATGTCTGTCTAACAGTCTGTCTACCAGTCAACATGTCTGTCTAACAGTCACATGTCTGTCTAACAGTCTGTCTACCAGTCAACATGTCTGTCTAACAGTATGTCTACCAGTCAACATGTCTGTCTAACAGTCTGTCTACCAATCAACATGTCTGTCTACCAGTCACATGTCTGTCTACCAGTCAACATGTCTGTCTACCAGTCAACATGTCTGTCTAACAGTCTGTCTACCAGTCAACATGTCTGTCTAACAGTCTGTCTACCAATCAACATGTCTGTCTACCAGTCACATGTATGTCTACCAGTCAACATGTCTGTCTACCAGTCAACGTGTCTGTCTAACAGTCTGTCTACCAGTCAACATGTCTGTCTACCAGTCACATGTCTGTCTAACAGTCTGTCTACCAGTCAACATGTCTGTCTAACAGTATGTCTACCAGTCACATGTCTGTCTACCAGTCAACATGTCTGTCTACCAGTCACATGTCTGTCTACCAGAAAGATGTACGACGAGTATTTCGGGGGCGTGGTCGCCCTGACCAGGGCTCAGTACGCTGACGTCAATGGCAACTCCAACCTGTACTTTGGCTGGGGCGGCGAGGACGACGATCTTCTGCTTCGGTAAATCCCACTACCCTTGTGTTGTTTTTCTTTTCTTCGTGCTTTACTGCTGTCCACCCTCAAACTGTCGCATTTCTGTCTACATATCTGCCATCCACAAACTATTACATTATTATCTCCATAACTGTCATCCACAAACTATCACATTAATATATCCACAACTGTCAACCACAAACTGTCACATTAATATATCCACAACTGTCATCCACAAACTGTCACATTAATATATCCACAACTGTCAACCACAAACTGTCATATTATTATCTCCACAACTGTCATCCACAAACTGTCACATTATTATCTCCACAACTGTCATCCACAAACTGTCACATAATTTGAATAACGAAGACACAAACCATAGAATGTACTATTTATTGCCTGGCATATTTCGCTGCATCTCGTCAGGTACATACTGCAGATGTCACACAGTGTAGAGTGTGTACCTGACGAGATGCAGCGAAATATGCCAGGCAATAAATTGTACATTCTATAGTTGGTGTCTTCGTTATTCAAATTTACTACGGGAATACATTGTTTTGATTTTCTGTAACATAATTGTTTTTATACATACCATTTCTTCATCTTCCTTCTCCTCAAACTCCTGTTAATCCTCCTAATTCCTCTTCTTCCTGTTTATCCCCCTCTTACATCGCCCTTCTCTGTTTCTGTGAAGGAAGTTGGTTCAGATAAGTCTATATTTACACCTACGCTGCCAGAATTACGTCCCTTACCTTCAGCCTCCTGTCGTCTGCCATACCCACTGACCACCATCATAGACAACACCCACTGTCCACTGTCATAGACAAGACCCACTGATCACCATTATAGACAACACCCACTGACCACTACCATCATATACAACACCCACTGTCCACTGTCATAGACAAGACCCACTGTCCACTGTCATAGACAAGACCCACTGATCACCATTACAGACAACACCCACTGACCACTATAATAGTTAACACAAACATGTGTACTGTCCCCTAATTATTGGTCAATTCAATAGTGACAGTTCTCGAAGTTATGGTCTAGTCAATAGAGTCTTTTTTGCATATCCTTTTTTACAGGACATCACAGTCAATACCAGCATTTCTGCCGCTGTGATCTCCTGGCAAGTTTACGTTCGGTAGTTTGCCAATGCTTTCTTAACAACCGGTACCGATACCAACGTAAACCAATGAACTGCGTCCGTATTGTCACGGAGATCGGCCAATAGTGACTGGTTTATACAATAATTACTGTCCTCTAGTGGTTGGTTAATACAATAGTGAGTGTCCTCTAGTGGTTGGTTAATACTATAGTGAGTGTCCTCTAATGATTGGTTAATACAATTGTGACATAATCTAGTGATTGGTTAACTGACTGTCCTGTTGGCAGAGCACTCAGCAGGGGCTATGAGAGAGTGCGAGAGAACGCAGACATCTACAAGTTCCAGATGCTGCACCACGAGCGGAACGACCATCAGAGAGGAAACATAGACAGGTGAGTCACTGTCCATGTCACTAGCACACCTGTAGACCATCAGAGAGGAAACATAGACAGGTGAGTCACTGTCCATGTCACTAGCACACCTGTAGACCATCAGGGAGGAAACATAGACAGGTGAGTCACTGTCCATGTCACTAGCACACCTGTAGACCATCAGAGAGGAAACATAGACAGGTGAGTCACTGTCCATGTCACTAGCACACCTGTAGACCATCAGAGAGGAAACATAGACAGGTGAGTCACTGTCCATGTCACTAGCACACCTGTAGACCATCAGAGAGGAAACATAGACAGGTGAGCCACTGTCCATGTCACTAGCACAGACACACTTTTATTTTGTTTTGTTTCATTTCACAGTCATGTTTCTATTGTTTGGGTAGAAATAAATTCACGCCAGGTCATTGCCATCTCTAAGTCTGCCTACGCTGGCGCTCCAGCCCCGGGTCATGGTTCAACCCAACCTACACCGGGTGACAGGAAATGACTTCGGAAGTCGAGGTGTAATCATGAACACCTAGCGACCGGTCTATACACACACGGGTCTAGCAGCGAATGTCCGGGTTGTCTGGAGATATGTAATCATGAAGTCTTAGCCACCCGTCTATACACACACGGGTCTAACAACGAATGTCCGGGTTGTCTGGAGATATGTAATCATGAAGTCTTAGCCACCCGTCTATACACACACAGGGCTAGCAGCGTGTGAACGATTTGTCTGAAGAAATGCACGAGCGTCCTTGACCTACTGTGGTGATTTACAAAATGCGTGCATCTCCTTTGCAAGGCATTACTATCTATTCCACATTGATGTTCTAGGCAACTGTCCGTTCAGTAGTTTGCCATGGCTTTCTGAAAGAGAAGTCAAGGATTAGGTCTAACTTAATGCCGTTGTATGTCTGGCGCTCAGCCACCCAACCACCCATCCATCCAACCATCCATCCATCCAACCATTCAAACATCCATTCATCCACATATCACCCATCCAACCATCCATCCATCCATCTATCATCCATCCATCCATGTATTCATCTATCAATCCATAATTCCCCTCCCAGAATGTTACTGCTTCGGACAGCTGTAGACAGACAAGACTACGAGGGCTTGACTACGACCACGTACACGGTGAAAGAGATTCGTCACGAACAACTGTACATCTGGATCTCTGTTTCTCTCAACATGACCGAGCTATTGCTGGCAAGTTTGTGTGTTTGTTTGTATTACACAGTATTGACTACAAACAACAAGCATGATATGCTTCGTGCTGAGAATGTGGTTACAGTACATAGCGTGACTCTTCTGTCCCAATTCAATTGTATGATAACAGAAATCATTGTCGGCTCCAAGAAGAAAGAAACACCACAATATAACATCCAAGTAAATGGGAATGTTCTTAAATGAATGAGTTGTTACAACTATCTGGCAACAGTCATAACATCTGTTGGGAGGTGCTTTTGGGAGATGGAAGACATACCAATAAAAAGCTGGGAGTTGCAGCGAGAAACGATGTGTTGGTATGTTATACCGTGCAATGTAAAAAAAAAGGGGAAAGTAAAGCGCTAAAACCCGGATGGCAGAGGCGCATGGCATAATCATGACAAGAAAACAGACCTGGTCAACATCCCTGGGGATCGTGTGAGCTGGCGATGCATGACCTGGTCCAAGTCTTTGGGGATCATGTGAACTTGGGATCCATGACTCAAGACTAATCGGCATGGCACATGATGAAGGTGGTCACTGTTGGTGTATGTCAGGATAGCTCTTTCTTGTGGTCTAAGTAATAAAATCAGCTGACCCTAGCACTCACAGCACGGCCTACGGGCTAGGGTTGTATGTCTTGTAGCGGCGGTGTCATAGGTATTAGCGCACCTGCCTGCCGAGACAGGGACCCGGGTTCAATCCACAACCGCTGCAGGATGGGTTGTTGCCCCACTAGTAGGGTTCAGGTGACGACCGCAACCTCACAAACACGAGTTGTTGACAGGACTGTGGGTTTTCTGGCAATTGTCTGGGGTGGAAAGGTGAGAGGAAAGTGAACTGGTCACTTCACCCCATATGCCATGACCTGGTGTGTGCCGGGCTAACACGTCACGGCCTGGTATGTGACGGACTAACACGTCACGACCTGGTATGTGACGGACTAACACGTCACGACCTGGTATGTGACGGACTAACACGTCACGGCCTGGTATGTGACGGACTAACACGTCACGGCCTGGTATGTGACGGACTAACACGTCACGACCTGGTATGTGACGGACTAACACGTCACGGCCTGGTATGTGACGGACTAACACGTCACGGCCTGGTATGTGACGTCACGGTCTGGTATGTGACGGACTAACACGCCACGGCCTGGTATGTGACGGACTAACACGTCACGGCCTGGTATGTGACGGGCTAACACGGCACGACCTGGTATGTGACGGGCTAACACGCCACGACCTGGTATGTGACGGGCTAACACGCCACGGCCTGGTATGTGACGGACTAACACGTCACGACCTGGTATGTGACGGACTAACACGTCACGGCCTGGTATGTGACGGACTAACACGTCACGACCTGGTATGTGACGGACTAACACGTCACGGCCTGGTATGTGACGGACTAACACGTCACGGCCTGGTATGTGACGGACTAACACGTCACGACCTGGTATGTGACGGACTAACACGTCACGGCCCGGTATGTGACGGACTAACACATCTGTGACAAATTTGATAGTTGACAGAGGACCTAGTTAGTAGTGTTCTCTGGAGATATATCTTGAATAATAAATAACAAGATAAAGGATATGATTTAGCACGTTTTGTCTAGAGGTCACTCAAATGAGCTAATCATTCCCGCAATAGCCTTTTTGGAGAACCCCTTTTCTTTGGCTCAAACCCCCACTGTGAGACTACTATGTATCTACACAGAAATTTATAAAAGAAGTAAAAGGTTCCCTCAAGACCAAAAGGAGATCTGGACTCTTCGCCCCTGTACAACTGAGGATCCATCTCTCTCATTATAATGTTGCCAGTGTGCTATTCGTCCGTCACATTAGATCTACCTTTCTTTATTTTGTCAGTGTGACCTATATCAGGTTGTCCCATTTCTTTGGGATGGTAGGATTCAATTATTTGTAGACAAACTCAACAATAACTGTACATTACATCTGTTGGACAAGACATCTACATGACAGTTTCTTGACAAAAGTGGGACATACATTCACAAGGAATTGTGTACACCAGCCATTGAACAAGACTTACATCATAAGAGATACTTGACAACATCTATACAAGACTTTTCACAATATGTATAATCAACCACAGCACTTAAGACAGTCACCAGAGACAACACTTGACAGCAACTGTACAAGACATTCACTGGGGACATGTACTTAAAACACTGGTTCATTAAATACTGTTTATTGAGCTGATGGTGAGTCGAGTGATGATCCATGGTTCATCTTTCTGTCATGTCAACACCTCAACAGGTACATATAAAATGTACAAATATGCTAACATGCATGCAGATAAACATGATACCACACTCGGATCCCTCCTCCAACCAATACTCAACCTTTCCTCCTCCTCTCCTCTCTAATCTCCACTACACCATTGACTTTTATCCTTTCCTCTACTGTTAATGAGGGAAAACCAAGATAAGCCATAACCTGGGGCAAGCATAGGGACATTCTGCTCCACTGGTCTGTTTAATCCTTTTAGCACCTATGATGGGTGTTGGACAGCTCAGGTTGCAGTTCTCCCCATGATGATTTTCCAAGTCAGACTAATTATCCCCTACTGTCACAGTTTGAAGAAAGGTTACAGCCCTGTCTTTCACCGGTGAGTTGACTGTTTATGAAGTTGAGACTTAGGGTTTTGTTCTACTTTTCCTGTAGAGGAAGATCTAAGATACAAATATGTCCCAGTCTTCTTTCTCCTCAGTCTATCTCACTTACTCTGACTGTTCATGAAGTTGACACTTAGGAATTTGTTCTACTTTTCCTGTAGAGGAAGATCTAAGATACAAATATGTCCCAGCATTCTTCCTTCTCAGTCTCTACAAGTCTTCATTCTGAAAAACACTGTGTGAGCACCAGGCTGGAGATTAACTAAGATAAGTCCTAGCTAAACAATCCATTGTCCCAGTCATTTCACCAGACGTCTTGAATGGGGTTAACCACCATAGACTTGTTGTTTAGTTCTCAAATGTCATTGATAATTATGATCACTGAAGTCTTCAGAACCATTCCTTTTGAGAACAGAATTGGTTCTGGATTTAGGGACTACTGGTTAGTTGTCCCAGATGATATATGGAAGCCTCTCCTCCATCCTCCTGTTCTCTGTCAATATACAAAATGGCACATCTCTTTACATTTGTTAAAAGATGATGTTATCATACATTAACATACACAGATGGAGATGGGGAAGGTTAACGGAGGATGTTGACCAAGCACACCTCTCCTAGTTGATGATGTAGTGAATTTCACTGTGATGTACTGTGGTAATCACAAGACTATATGCTGAGACAGGGTAGCTTAACACAATTACAAGCATTTATGTGGTTTAAGTTCCACCATGTTTGAACCACAGTAGACCTGGGCACAAGGAGGACCAGACACAATACAGCAATCATTGTGACATAGCAACATGGGACAGGCATTGTGAAGGAAAATGGAAATTAGGCATTTACAACTGCAATCTGCATTATGTATTAACTAATGGCATTTACCCAATTAGCAGACCAAACATCCATTCCAATGGTGGTGATGTTGGTGCCTGAATGTCCTATTCCATACTCACAGAGCAATGCCAGACCTCATCCCCTTTTTCACCAGACTTGTCTCACAGTACATCATCATCATCATGTGCTCTTTCCCCACTGAGTATCTACCACAGTAGGTAATAGAAGCTCAATTGCATAGCAATTGTTCACATATGCACCAAAGCACATTATGGGGAAAACATGTTTAGTCCTTGTAAATTTGCATGAGCCATACATTATATTCAGCCAACTAAGACACAGGTTCACATACCTATGGTTCTCTTAGGAACTAGTTTATATGAACCAACCAACAGTAGAGGTAACAGTGTAATACTTCAAAGAGAAATTGTATTAATTCTCTTGAGCATATAGCCACCCGGCATTACATGAACTTAGCAATTCTGGCGTGCCACATACAACCTGCTTACATATGGATATTGAAGCATCTTTCCTTCCACTAGATGTGAGAGGCTATTTATTAAATCACCAACTCACTCACTCCAACATTCTCAGCGTTTTACAAAGGAACTTGTACATGTTTCATCACTCATTCCAATCCAGACTGCCATATGTTAACTCGCGAGAGCAAAGGTACAGTTGATTTTAGAATGAGTCATCCTAGGCATGAAGAATGCACAAGGGGTTTGGGTTTGCGAGTTTGCATTGAGTGTACTATACATTCATCAAGCATACGCAACCAGTCACAACAAGGGATTGATATGCACTTGGAGTATACAGCGTGAAAGACATGTCAAGGTTGAAGAAGCAGTATCCAGAATACTGGCGCACAGAAGTTCTGTTTTTCATTTTCACATTTTATTCATAAAATACTCATATATTCTTCTCTTTCGTTCACTAGGCATCCACAACATTAAAGTATGTTTTAAAGTGGTACCTGGTATTCCAGAGAACAATATATTACTGAATCTTTAAGGGCATTTTTGCGTCATCACATCACAAACTAGCGACTGCTCCTGGTGGAATCTTGGCTCGAACTGCCAAATTTTCAAATGTGGCCTAGCAAACAGCGCGGGCTGCCACCTATTAACCAATGAAAAGACAAGCGCATATACCGCTGCCCTCCCCCAACTCGTTCTGGAACTTACTATTCCAAGAATAGCTCTTCTATTTGGAAACGCCGCTCAAATCGAAAGAATTTTTATGAATGTGTCGGGCTGGAAATGGGGGGTTCTGATCCATCATGCTACAACATCACAGCCTGGTATGTGACGGACTAACACGCCACGGCCTGGTATGTGACGGACTAACACGTCACGGCCCACGGGCATTATTTGCTATGGTATTATTCCATACCTTATACAGGAGCTGCCTGCTGTCACAGTTTCTGCCTTGTCTGGGATGTTGTGTTTGTCACCACAGCAATATCACTATGTGTATAGAGCTAGTTAGTTGTATCGTTATCGTGCTATAGTTGTATTAATTCATTATGTCATTGTGATGCTGTCTAGTATTAGTTCGGTTATGTCTTTATGGTGATAGTTAGGAATTGTTTCACTACATCAGTATTATTATATGTATAGAATTAGGTCATTATATAATTTCAGTGGTGATACTGTGGCATTAGCTGATTAAATAATCACTGCAGTGAATGGTATTAGTTGATTATATCATCACTGTAGTTTAGTTTAGTTTAGTTTAGTTTAGTTTAGTTTAGTTTAGTCGACTGATCAACATCACGGCACACGGGTGTAACCCATAAGTGCTCCGTTCTACTCCTACCTCACGCCTTAGTTCGGAGAATCTCTTCTCAGTGCACGAACTCCGTAGCACCGGCGAGGATCCTGTACCGTATTAGTTGATTATATCATTACTGTAATGTATAGTGTTAATTCATTTGTCATTTCTGTAGTGTATAGTATTGTTTCATTATATCATTACTGTAGTGTATAGTATTGTTTCATTATATCATTACTGTAGTGTATAGTATTGTTTCATTATATCATTACTGTAGTGTATAGTATTGTTTCATTATATCATTACTGTAGTGTATAGTATTGTTTCATTATATCATTACCGTAGTGTATAGTATTGTTTCATTATATCATTACTGTAGTGTATAGTATTGTTTCATTATATCATTACTGTAGTGTATAGTATTGTTTCATTATATCATTTCTGTAGTGTATAGTATTGTTTCATTATATCATTACTGTAGTGTATAGTATTGTTTCATTATATCATTACTGTAGTGTATAGTATTGTTTCATTATATCATTACCGTAGTGTATAGTATTGTTTCATTATATCATTACCGTAGTGTATAGTATTGTTTCATTATATCATTACTGTAGTGTATAGTATTGTTTCATTATATCATTACTGAAGTGTATAGTATTGTTTCATTATATCATTACTGTAGTGTATAGTATTGTTTCATTATATCATTACCGTAGTGTATAGTATTGTTTCATTATATCATTACTGTAGTGTATAGTATTGTTTCATTATATCATTACTGTAGTGTATAGTATTGTTTCATTATATCATTTCTGTAGTGTATAGTATTGTTTCATTATATCATTACTGTAGTGTCCCGAATGCTGTGATGTCGGTTCCTAAATCAATCAACCAATCAATCAATCAATCAATCAATCATTTCTGTAGTGTGTAGTAATGCTTTATTAAATCATTACTGTAGTGTATATCATTAGTTTATTATATCATTACTGTAGTGTATAGAATTAGTTTACTATATCATTACTGCTGCATATAGTATTAATTCATTATATCATTACTGTTGCGTATAGTATTAATTCATTATATCATTACTGTTGCATATAGTATTAGTTCATTATATCATTACTGTTGCATATAGTGATATAGTATTCGTTCGTTATATCATTACTGTTGCATATAGTATTAATTCATTATATCATTACTGTAGTGTATAGTATTGTTTCATTATATCATTACCGTAGTGTATAGTATTGTTTCATTATGTCATTACTGTAGTGTATAGTATTGTTTCATTATATCATTACTGTAGTGTATAGTATTGTTTCATTATATCATTTCTGTAGTGTATAGTATTGTTTCATTATATCATTACTGTAGTGTATAGTATTGTTTCATTATATCATTACTGTAGTGTATAGTATTGTTTCATTATATCATTACCGTAGTGTATAGTATTGTTTCATTATATCATTACCGTAGTGTATAGTATTGTTTCATTATATCATTACTGTAGTGTATAGTATTGTTTCATTATATCATTACTGAAGTGTATAGTATTGTTTCATTATATCATTACTGTAGTGTATAGTATTGTTTCATTATATCATTACCGTAGTGTATAGTATTGTTTCATTATATCATTACTGTAGTGTATAGTATTGTTTCATTATATCATTTTTGTAGTGTATAGTATTGTTTCATTTATATCATTTTGTAGTGTATAGTAATTGTTTCATTATATCATTACTGTAGTGTATAGTATTGTTTCATTATATCATTTCTGTAGTGTATAGTATTGTTTCATTATATCATTACCGTAGTGTATAGTATTGTTTCATTATATCATTACTGTAGTGGTATAGTATTGTTTCATTATATCATTTCTGTAGTGTATGTATTGTTTCATTATATCATTACTGTAGTGTATAGTATTGTTTCATTATATCATTACCGTAGTGTATGTAAATTTTTTCATTATATCATTACTGTAGTGTATAGTATTGTTTCATTAAATCATTACTGTAGTGTATAGTATTGTTTCAGTGTATAGTATCGTTCATTATATCATTACGTAGTGTATAGTATCGTTTCATTATATCATTTCTGTAGTGTATAGTATTGTTTCATTATATCATTTCTGTAGTGTATAGTATTGCTTCATTATATCATTTCTGTAGTGTATAGTATTGCTTCATTATATCATTTCTGTAGTGTATAGTATTGCTTCATTATATCATTACCGTAGTGTATAGTATCGTTTCATTATATCATTACTGTAGTGTATAGTATTGCTTTATTATATCATTACTGTAGTGTATAGTATTGCTTCATTATATCATTACCGTAGTGTATAGTATTGTTTCATTATATCATTTCTGTAGTGTATAGTATTGCTTTATTATATCATTACCGTAGTGTATAGTATCGTTTCATTATATCATTACTGTAGTGTATAGTATTGCTTTATTATATCATTACTGTAGTGTATAGTATTGTTTCATTATATCATTACTGTAGTGTATAGTATTGTTTCATTATATCATTTCTGTAGTGTATAGTATTGCTTTATTATATCATTACCGTAGTGTATAGTATCGTTTCATTATATCATTACTGTAGTGTATAGTATTGCTTTATTATATCATTACGTGTACACCTCGGAGGAACAAATGGATCACCATAGTCTGGTAAGAATGAGGCAGCGAGGTGTGACGAGAGGGATCTGGCCAACGATCGACGCTCAGAGGAAAGGCGAGACGGACATATAATCAGATTGCTACTAGGTACTATTAGTGTTTGAACTCTTCGCTGGCTGCTGAGGATGGGGACGGAGCGCTTATGGGAATGTCCCGAATGCTGTGATGTCGGTTCCTAAATCAATCAACCAATCAATCAATCAATCAATCAATCATTTCTGTAGTGTGTAGTAATGCTTTATTAAATCATTACTGTAGTGTATATGATTAGTTTATTATATTATTACTGTAGTGTATAGAATTAGTTTACTATATCATTACTGCTGCATATAGTATTAATTCATTATATCATTACTGTTGCATATAGTATTCATTCATTATATCATTACTGTTGCATATAGTATTAGTTCATTATATCATTACTGTTGCATATAGTATTCGTTCGTTAGATCATTACTGTTGCATATAGTATTAATTCATTATATCATTACTGTTGCATATAGTATTAGTTCGTTACATCATGACTGTATTGAGTAATATTGCTTCATGATAGCATGACTGTGGCGTGTGGTATTAGGTCATTATATTATGACAGTGCTGTATATAGGTGTTCACATCATCACGTCTGCTGTATTGTGTAGGGAGTTTTCAATGCAACATTACTATGCTGTTTCGGATTTTTTCAATACATCAACCGTGCTGTGTTGTTGGGGCTTCAGTGGGTGTTCATAGCCAGGGAGGATTCAGTGAGTGTTAATTGTCGGGAATTCATAGAGTGTTGGTTGTCGGGGATTCGTAGAGTATTGATTGTCGGGGATTCATTGCGTATTGATTGTCGTGGGTTCATAAAGTGTTGATTGTCGGGGATTCGTAGAGTGTTGATCGTCGGGGATTCATTGCGTGTTGATTGCCGTGAGTTCATAAAGTGTTGATTGTCGGGGATTCATTGCGTGTTGATTGGCGTGGGTTCATAAAGTGTTGATTGTCGAGGATTCGTAGAGTGTTGATTGTCGGGCATTCATTGAGTGTTGATTGTCGGGGATTCGTAGAGTGTTGATTGTCGGAGATTCACAGTCTTAATTGTCGGTGATTCATAGAGTGTTGATTGTCGGGGATGCATTGAATGTTGATTGTCATGCATTCATTGAGTGTTGATTGTTTCTATCTGCCCACAGACTGCTCCAGACGACACCCTGACATCCATCAAGAGCCTTCTGGGAATCAGTAAAACGATCACGTGACCCACTTACTGCTGTCTTACTTGGGCTGGAATTGTACCTATGATGATTAAGAAAGAAAGAAAGAAAGAAAGAAAGAAAGAAAGAAAGAAAGAAAGAAAGAAAGAAAGAAAGAAAGAAAACTTGATGTGCAATTTATGGTTTAGCTGTTTGGTTGTTTTGCTTGTGACAACAGTAAACTGTAGACAGGAAAATAAAATCTGAGGAAACAACAAACATGGGCAACTGTTGCCTGGTGTGACTGATCAGCCACGTATAGCATGCTCTCCGACAACTGAAGCTAAAGGCAGGTCCAAGAATGAAAGTCGTTCATTGCCTCTATTTTTCAAATTTGTCATTCATCATCATCATCCTCTTCTATCTTTGCTGTCAAGCGTCGAAGGGAGGCATACTTGACATTCCAGGGCCGGATAGATGACACTGGATAGTGTCATTAGGTGTGACTGTACAATGTTTTTGATGTCGTCAATCCATTTTCTTCTCTGGTGTCCTCTCGCTCTCGTATCAGTTCTTCTTCGATGTACGCAACCGTTGTTAGTTGCTCTTACAGCCCAAGTAATATTTCAAATTGAAAAGTTTTTGAGAGCCTCAGTATTAATAAATGTTTTGGTGGTCGGCATGGCTGAATAGATCAGTATACAGGCTCTTAAACTTATGTGTGCGGATGCTGATGGAGCCGGTTCAACCCCTACACCGGTCAGTTGGAGTAAAATGTTGACTTCTCGTCCTTGACTTGCGGACATAAATTACAAGTACCTCAGAAATCGGAGTGCGTTAGCCTGGTTACGAGGGGCACCGGTAGTAGGGAAGGCTAATTAATCCACACGCAGAAATCAGTTCGGCGCACTAGAAGTAGTATTTTGTCTATAGTATAACACAGAACTGGAGGTTAACCAAGACAGAACTGGCGGTTAACCAAGACAGAACTGGAGGTTAACCAAGACAGAACTGGCGGTTAACCAAGACAGAACTGGCGGTTAACCAAGACAGAACTGGCGGTTAACCAAGACAGAACTGGCGGTTAACCAAGACAGAACTGGCGGTTAACCAAGACAGAACTGGCGGTTAACCAAGACAGAACTGGTGAGATCGGCCGATCTACGCTGACGGAGATGTTAAGGAGGAATTCTGAGAACTTATGGGCGTGTACGGGAGTGCGATGCTAACTGTCATCTATAATGACTGATGACTGAGTCTGCCTGCCGGAGAACCCTTGAACTGGTTTTAATTAGCTGGACGTGAATCATCTCCGCATGGCATAATTGGATGATTGTTCCATGATTGTTCGATGTTTATTGGATGATTATTGAATTATTGTTGAATTATTGTTTGATGATTATTGGATGATTATTGGATTGTTGTTGGATGAATGGTGATTGATTATTAGATGGTTGTTGAATTATACACGCTGCTAATGAGGACACCTTGTTCGGAGTAGTCATTGACCATGATTCCAAGTGCACTATTCTTTCAGCTGGGCCCTATCGTCATTGGAAGGCGGCAGGTTTGAACTCTAGTGTGCGATTTGTCAATGATAGAAAGTGAACTTATCAATGATAGAAAGTGAACTTGTCAATGATAGAAGTAAACTTGTCATTGACAGAAGTGACAACACCGTCAGACTAGATACACTGTTCTAATGATACCTCTAATCCATACTTTGAAGCAGTCCAGAAATCGATCACTTGCTTAAGTGACTCGGCTGAAGACAAGTAAATCGATTGTTTTAATGACCACCAGCCGGTGTCTTTGTTCGCCTTTTTGTGAGTTTATTTAAAATCCTGGTGTGATTTTATTTGCAAACTAGCAAACTGGTTTCTTAACGTCAGAGGCTGCCAGCCATTTAATTTGCTGAGCCTCCTTTACATCTCTGAACCTGGTCACCCTCACCATATATGATAGGATGTGTGTGTGTGTGTGTGTGTGTGTGTGTGTGTGTGTGCGTGTGCGTGCGTGCGTGCGTGTGTGATAATGGTATCTGGTGTGACCTACAAGTCTCAGACAATAGCTGATTTCACCTACAAGTCTCTGACAGTTCATACAATAGCTGATTTCACCTACAAGTCTCAGACAATAGCTGATTTCACCTACAAGTCTCAGACAATAGCTGATTTCACCTACAAGTCTCAGACAGTTCAGACAATAGCTGATTTCACCTACAAGTCTCAGACAATAGCTGATTTCACCTACAATTCTCAGACAATAGCTGATTTCACCTACAAGTCTCAGACAATAGCTGATTTCACCTACAAGTCTCAGACAGTTCAGACAATAGCTGGTGTGAACTATAAGTCTCAGACAGTTCAGACAATAGCTGGTGTGAACTACAAGTCTCAGACAGTCCAGACAATAGCTGATTTCACCTACAAGTCTCTGACAGTTCAGACAATAGCTGGTGTGAACTACAAGTCTCAGACAATAGCTGATTTCACCTACAAGTCTCAGACAGTCCAGACAATAGCTGATTTCACCTACAAGTCTCTGACAGTTCAGACAATAGCTGATTTCACCTACAAGTCTCAGACAGTTCAGACAATAGCTGATTTCACCTACAAGTCTCAGACAATAGCTGATTTCACCTACAAGTCTCAGACAGTTCAGACAATAGCTGGTGTGAACTACAAGTCTCAGACAGTCCAGACAATAGCTGATTTCACCTACAAGTCTCGACAGTCCAGACAATGCTATTTCACCTACAAGTTTCAGGACATAGCTGATTTCACCTACAATCTCAGAAGCAGACAATGCTGGGTTTTCCCCAAGTCTCAGACAAAAGCTGATTTCACCTACAAGTCTCAGACAGTTCAGACAATACGATTTCACTTTTCAAGTCTCAGACAGTTCAGACAATGTGATTTCACTAAAGTTCCCGACAGTTCAGACAATACTGATTTCACCTACAAGTCTCGGGAAAAAGTTCAGACAATAGCTGATTTTACCTACAAATCTCAGACTAGCTATTTACCCACAAGTCTCAACAATAGTGTTTACCCACAAGTCTCAGACAATAGCTGATTTCACCTACAAGCTCAACAATACTGATTTCACCTACAAGTCTCAACAGTTCAGACAATAGCTGGTTACTACAATCTCAGAAGTCCCGACAATAGCTGATTTCACCTACAAGTCTCAGACGTTCAGACAATAGCTGGTTACTACAAGTCTCAGACAGTTCAGAAATAGCTGGTTAACTACAAATCTCAGCAGTCCCCAAAAACAATAGCTGATTTCACCTACAAGTCCCTCCCAAAAGTTCAGACAATGCTGTTAACTACAAGTCCAGACAGTTTTAGACAATGCTGGGGTAAAATACAAGTCCCAGACAGTCCCGACAATAGCTGATTTCACCTACAAGTCTCAGAAGTTTAGACAAAAGTGTTAACTCAAGTCTCAACATTTTAACAAAAGCTGGTTAAATAAAGTCTCAGAAGTCAGACAATACTGATTTCACCTACAAGTCTCCAGACAGTTCAGACAATAGCTGGTCTGAACTACAAGTCTCAGCGTTCAGACAATAGTGGTTGAACTAAAGTCTCAAAGTCCCGACAAAAGCTGTTTACCCACAAGTCTCAGAATTCAGACAATAGCTGGGGTGAACTACAAACTCAGACAGTCAGACAATAGCTTTAACCCACAAGTCTCAGACGTCCGACAATAGCGATTTCACCCACAAGTCTCGAAGTTCAGACAATAGCTGTTTACCCACAAATCTCAGACATTCAGACAATAGCTGTTTCACCCCAAGCTCAGACAATAGCTGATTTCACCTACAATCTCAGAAGTTCAGACAAAAGCTGGTTGAACTACAAGTCTCGACAGTCCAACAATAGCTGATTTCACCTACAAATCCCCGACAGCCCGACAATAGCTGATTTCACCTACAAGTCTCTGACAGTTTTTAGACAATAGCTGATTTCACCTAAAAGTCTCAGACATTCAGACAATAGCTGTTTTCCCACAAGTCTCAAACCCCAAAAGCTGATTTTACCTAAAGTCTCAGACAATACTGATTTCACCTACAAGTCTCGACAGTTCAACAATTGCTGTTAACTACAAGTCTCAACAGTCCCGAAATAGCTGATTTCACCTACAATCTCGACAGTCCCGACAATAGCTGATTTCACCTAAAGTCTCGACAGTTCAGACAATAGCTGATTTCACCTAAATCTCAGACAGGTAGACAAAGCTGATTTCACCTACAAGTCTCGACATTCAGACAAAAGCTGTTTACTAAAGTCCAACAGTTCAGCAATAGCTGATTTCACCTACAAGTCTCAGACCAAAAAGCTGTTTACCCACAATTCTCAGACAATAGCGATTTCACCACAAGTCTCAGAAGGTTTGACAATGCTGGTGTGAAATACAAGTCTCAGACAGTCCGCAAAACTGATTTCACCTACAAGTCTCAGACATTTCCCGACAATAGCTATTTCACCCACAAGTCTCTGCAGTTCGACAATAGCTGATTTCACCCACAAGTCTCAGACAGTTCAGACAATAGCTGATTTCACCTACCCAAATCTCAACGTCCCGACAATACTTTTCCCCACGTCTCGACGTTCAGACAATAGCTGATTTCATAAAGTCTCAGACAGTTCAGACAATACTGATTTCACCTACAAGTGTCAGACAATAGTGATTTCACCTACAATTTAGACAGTTCAGACAATAGCTGATTTCACCTACAAGTCTCAGACAATAGCTGATTTCACCTAAAGTCTCAGACATAGCTAATTTCACCCACAAGTCTCGACATTCAGACAATAGCTGTTTACCCCACCAATCTCAGACAGTACTGATTTCACCTACAAGTCTCAGACAATAGCTGATTTCACCTACAAGTCTCAGACAATAGCTGATTTCACCTACAAGTCTCAGACAATAGCTGATTTCACCTACAAGTCTCAGACAGTTCAGACAATAGCTGGTGTGAACTACAAGTCTCAGAGAGTCCAGACAATAGCTGATTTCACCTACAAGTCTCAGACAGTTCAGACAATAGCTGGTGTGAACTACAAGTCTCAGACAGTTCAGACAATAGCTGGTGTGAACTACAAGTCTCAGACAGTCCAGACAATAGCTGATTTCACCTACAAGTCTCAGACAGTTCAGACAATAGCTGGTGTGAACTACAAGTCTCAGACAGTTCAGACAATAGCTGATTTCACCTACAAGTCTCAGACAATAGCTGATTTCACCTACAAGTCTCAGACAATAGCTGATTTCACCTACAAGTCCTCAGACAGTTCAGACATAGCTGGTGTGACTACAATCTCGACAGTCCAGACAATAGCTGATTTCACCCACAAGTCAGACAGTCCAGACAATAGCTGATTTCACCTACAAGTCTCGACAGTTCAAAAATAGCTGTTTACCACAAATCTGACGTTTAACAATAGCTGATTTTTACCTACAAGTCTCAGACAAAAGCTGATTTCACCTACAAGTCTCAGACACCCGACAATAGCTGGTGTGACCCCACAAGTTCAGACAGTCAAACAATACTGATTTTACCTACAGTAGAAGGAGGAAAAGGTATTCACTTTCAGTTCTGAAAATAACGTGGTTTACTCAATGGTTAACTGTGGTTTCATAAATTTTTACTAAATGTTTTTCACATTTGCCAGGCGTTCGCAAAAGCGTTCACCAAGCTGGGGGGGGGGGGGGGGGAAATTTATTAACCCACCGCCTTCGGGTTTTCAGAATGATTTGTGCTAAGTTCGAAAATCCCCAAATTCTGAAATTTCACCCAAAAATTCAACAGCCATGCAAATGGTTGATTTCAGCCTCCGAAAAGATTCCTAACTAAATTGCGGTGTTGAATAAAACAGGGGAAAAGGTTTTTCTCTTAGCCTGAGGGAATTTAAGGCCTCTGGCAGTTAGCTGTGATCTGTCGGGTTGGGGTTTTCTTTTAGCTCCCGATTAAAAGGAAACAAATCACAAACCCCGTGGGATCAATCTGGGCTCCCGCAAAGTTTTTAAAAGTCCGGCCGCTTGATTTTCCCAAAAAAATCCTGACAGTAGCATTAGCTGGTTTACCTTCGTCAGAATAGACAAAAACCGACACTCAATCTACTAGCGTTTCACCTTTTTGTCAGAAAAAAGTGGGGTCATAACCGCATCAGGCAAAGTGGGGGGGGCTACGTTGACCGCGACAAAAAAGTGGGGTCATAACCGACATCATCATGTGGACTACGTTTACCGTTCTTTTAAGAATAAAATGGGAGTCAGAACCGACATCAGGCTCCGGGGGAGCTAGCGTTTACCGTTCGTCAGAATAAATGATCAAACCGACATCATCATCTGGGGCTAGCGTTTACCGTTCGTCAGAATAGTGGGTGAAACCAATCAGGCATCGGGGGGCTAGCGTTTACCTTCTTGTCAGAATAGTGATCTAATCGACATCAACATCTGATTCCCACGTGTCCGTCCCCATTTCAAACCCAAACGGGGAAATCCCCAAAATAACTGGTACAAGTCTCAAAATAAATACACCAGGTTCCCATGTAATTTAACACAAGCGAATGATGGGTTCACCCGTCCAGGGAGCCCGGGGCTTTGTGTTTTCACACTCGCCGCCCAGCTGGTCTCGGGTTCGATTCGCTGCTGGGTGAATTGGAATTGTGTGTAGTTGACCGGGACTGCCAAGTGGGTCCAGTCTCACATGTGTACCTAGCATGTCTGGGGAAGTGAAAACGGCGGGTGCGACACTGAGCACAGCAGCCACCGTGTGCCGGTTGGCCTCAGAAAACATGGGTTGAGCACCATATGCCCGATAAAAGCATGGAGAATGGACCTGACATGCTCCGTCGCACTATTGAGATGCCCATCATGGACAACTTTAACCTAAGGA
Organism: Cepaea nemoralis; assembly: GCA_014155875.1. Lineage (NCBI taxonomy): Eukaryota > Metazoa > Mollusca > Gastropoda > Stylommatophora > Helicidae > Cepaea > Cepaea nemoralis. The sequence goes on from JACEFZ010008512.1 coordinate 130,802, forward strand.
TGTTAATCGTGACACATCTAGGTAATATTGGTGCAGATAATAGAATATGCGAGACTTGGATACCAGTCATGGCTCAACTCATTATACGACTGCTCATTATATATTATGTATCTAGTTATTTTACTCTAAGTTCTGTGACATCTGCAGTAAGTACCTGACGAGATACAGCGAAATATGCCAGGCAATAAATCGTACATGCTATGGTTTGTGTCTTCGTTATTCAAATATATATTATTTTATAATACGGGTGCGAACCATGGTCCATTTCGCCATAGTGATATCAGTCATATGCCATTTCACCACACAGAAGCGAATCATGGACCATTTCAACATATGGATGCGAACCATGGACCATTTCAACATATGGATACGAATCATGGACCATTTCAACATATGGATACGAATCATGGACCATTTCACGATATAAATGCGAATAGGCACCATTCAGATGCAAATGAAGGACAACTTCAACATACGGACGTGAAACATGGACAATGTCTTCGTATGGATATGAAACATGGACAATGTCTCCGTATGGATATGAAACATGGTCAATGTTTCTATATGGATATGAACATGGACAATTTCTCTGTATGGATATGAAACATGGACAATGTCTCTGTGTGGTTATGAAACATGGCAATGTCTCCGTATGGATATGAAACATCGACAATGTCTCTGTATGGATACAAAACATGGACAATTTCTCTGTATGGATATGAAACATGGACAATGTCTCTATATGTATATGAAACATGGACAATGTCTCTGTATGGATATGAAACATGGACAATTTCTCTTTATGGATATGAAACATGGACAATGTCTCCGTATGGATATGAAACATCGACAAGTGCTCCGTATGGATATGAAACATCGACAATTTCTCTGTATGGATATGAAACATGGACAATTTCTCTGTATGGATATGAAACATAGACAATGTCTCTGTATGGATATGAAATATGGACAATTCCTCTGTATGGATATGAAAAATGGACAATGTCTATGTATGGATATGAAACATAGACAATGTCTCTGTATGGATCTTCTTCTTCTTCTTCTTCGTTCATCCGGAGTTTTTTTTCGGATGTGATTGCGTTGTGCCTGTTTACAGCAGAGCTGCATTCTTGCGCCGTTAGGCCGACACATCCGACTTCTGCGGGCATTTGTTGACCGGGTTAACCTTCCCGGGTATGGATCTGATACATAGACAATGTCTCTGTATGGATATGAAACATGGACAATTTCTCTGTATGTATATGAAAAATGGGCAATGTCTCCGTATGATACCCAAATTGTGTGTGTGTGTGTGTGTGTGTGTGTGGTGTGTGTGGTGTGTGTGTGTGTGTGTGTGTGTGCGTTCGTGTGTGTGCTGAGGAGGGGATGTACCGTTAATGATGGCAAGTTTGTGCTAGCCTGAGGTGGACGCTGAGCCACTCTGTCCACACACAGCACATGTTAGCTGACAGCTCCACACAAGGTCACGGTGCAAATGTAGCACTGAGAAAATATATTTGTATACACACACCTACACACACACTTACACACACACACACACACACACACACAGCAGGTGTTTGCTGACAGTTCGTGTAGTTACAGGAATGCAACAATAAGAAGGGATGGACTTTCACACACAACACACACACACACACAAACACACACAAACACACACACACACACACACACACACACACACATACACACAAACACACACACACACACAACACACACATACACACATACACACACACAACACACACACATACACAAACACACACATACACACACACACACACACATGCTCGCACGCAGACACGCTCACACGCGCATGCAACGAGAGTTTGCTTACTGTCCGTGTAATGAAACAAATTTAACATGGGGATTGATGGGTGTACATAAACATACAACACACACACACACACACATACACATACACACACACAAATACACACACACAAATACACACACATACGCATGCAACACTAGACACAACATCAATGAAACTACGACCACATACGGCAGTGCAAGATATGATAGCGAATACAAATGGACTTCTAGTAATAAATTTCCCCTGGTCTCTGGATAGTGAGATCGGACGTCCGTGTGTATTGTTGCGCACGTAAAAAATACCTTGGCAGTTGGAAATCGAAAAAGAGTAGCCTAACGGCGCTGCCCGGGCAAAATTTCGAGTTAAAAATCTACCCAAAGTATTTCAGGATCCTCGCCGGTGCTACGGAGTTCGTGCACTGAGCTGAGTTTCTCCAGACTCAGGTTTGAGTTAGGAGGAGAACGGAGCACTTATGGGTTACACCGTGTGCCGTGATGTTGATCCATCGACTAAACTAAACTAAACAATTAAACAGAGATGGGGAACCAAACACTGGGGAATTGTGGTTTATAGAAATGACGTGCTCTAACACTTTAGAAGAAACAGTACACACAAACTACACAGCATTAGCACAGACATTAGAATCAATCACCAAAATTGAAAACATTAGTTCTAAAACAGATTGTAAAATTTCTATGATGATTTTGATGATGATGAAGATGATGATGATGATGTTATTGATGATCATGAAGAAGAAGAAGAAGAAGAAGAAGAAGAAGAAGAAGAAGAAGAAGAAGAAGAAGAAGAAGAAGAAGAAGAAGAAGAAGAAGAAGAAGAAGAAGAAGAAGAAGAAGAAGAAGAAGAGAAGAAGAAGAAGAAGAAGAAGAAGAAGAAGAAGAAGAAGATGGTGATGATGATGAGCAGGAGGAGGAGGAGCAAGAAGAAGTACAACAACAATAACAACAACAACAACAAAACTCTACAACATCAAGCAGACATACACTATCTGCCGCCTATCATGGTGTCAACTATGCCGAATCAATAAGGCCTTGTTTGCTGTGTGCTCACTCTCACTGTCCCTTTGTCGTGCCACTCACTACCACCAGC